>JAXCMG010000092.1:721692-757345 GCA_034642415.1 Podarcis siculus | reverse complement strand
TTATTATTATTATTATTATTATTATTATTATTATTATTATTATTATTTATACCCCACCCTCCCCAGCCAGGCTCAGGGCAGCTAACACCACTAAAATTACAATAAAAACATAATGGGGGGAGGGCCAATTTAAAATACAGGTTAAAAATACAATTTCAAATGCAGCCTCATTTTAATAGTAGCCCATAGATCAAAACCATAAGGGGAGGGAAACATAAGGGTCAGACTGAGTCCAAACCAAAAGCCAGGCAGAACAGCTCTGTCTTGCAGGCCTGCGGAAAGATGTCAAGTCCCGCAGGGCTCTGGTCTCTTGTGACAGAGCGTTCCACCAAGTCGGGGCCAGTACTGAAAAGGCCCTGGCCCTAGTTGAGACCATAGTTATCAACATTTCCCTTTTTTAAAGGGAAATTCCCTTATTCCGAATAGGATTCCTCGCAAGAATAGGGAAAAGTTGACAGCTATGGTTGAGACCAATCTAACCACCTTGCGGCTTGGGACCTCCAAAGTGTTGTTATTTGTGGACCTTAAGGTCCTCCGCGGGGCATACCAGGGGAGGTGGTCCCATAGGTGCATGGGTCCTAGATGGCACTTACCTTCCCAATATTTAGTCCAAATTTCCTTTCTTGCAATTTGAATCCATTGGTTTGTGTCTTGGCTTCGTGGGAGAAATCCATTGCCATAGCACAATCTGAATGCTCCTCTGTTCATTTCCCCACTGAGCCGTGTTGTTTTTCAGCAGATGGACACGAGCAAATTTATAGTATATCGTCACCCCCCCAAAAAAACCCCACATCACTATGGCTCTACTTTGTTCTGTGGGGAAGCCATCTAGAGCTCTTCCTTTCATTGGGCCTGGGTCTACCTCTGACTCAGTTTTAAAGCCCAGAAGATGGAGGCTCTATTTAACCCAAAGTGTGGCTATTATGGCAGAAACTCAGCAGTGAAAAGCCTGGATGGAATAGAAGCCAATTTGGGGCACTTTGTGGAGAGGGTTTGACCTCCCCTTCGTCTTCTTCCTCTTCTCTCTCTCTCTCTCTCTCTCTCTCTCTCTCTCTCTCATTAGGTCCCTAGTCCAGAGAAAAGCCCCATGGATTATACATTCAGCACCTTGTAATGCTGCAAAACTTGATGCAATTATCCTCTGAAATGTCTTGAGAGCAGAGCTAATACCAAACTGGTTTCACTTAAGTGTGCAGGCACCCAAAAGGGTGTATTATGTCATTAAGTGATGCTTTAGCTCATCAAAATGTGATTAATTCCACATCCCTCCTTGAGTAAGGAGAATATTTTATTGTGCTTCTGGAAGCCTGATCTACGGCTTCTGCTGTTCTGACTGCAGTTTTCCATGTTAATTGCTTTATTTAAATTACCTCGACTGATTTATATCTGGACCTTTTCCCCCCCGGCTACAAACTACCAGTGATAAAGCAGAGCCTCCTGGCAAGGTGTGCACACATTTCCAGTTAGCAAATTTAGTCTTGCCTAGAACGCTCTTCCCCAACCTGGTGCCCTCCATATGCTTTTTTGGACTACAACTCCCATCAGCCCCAGCAAATGTGCTCACAGACCTGAAAAGAGCAGCAGCCCCTCTTTCTGCTCATTTTCCCAATCTTGCAGTCCCTGCTGCCTTCCTGCGTTACATCCCTTCATAAGCTTGAGTGACATCACAGCAAGTCAAGAACTTAAGAAGAGGATGCTGGGTGATGATGATGATGATGATTTATTTGTACCCTGCCTATCTGGCTGGGTTTCTCCAGCCACTCTGGGCGGCTTCCAACAAAGATTAAAAATACATTAAAATGTCACACATTAAAAACGTCCCTGAACAGGGCTGCCTTCAGAGGTCTTCTAAAAGTCTGGTAGTTGTTTTTCTCTTTGAGATCTGCTGGGAGGATGTTCCACAGGGTGGGTGCCACCACCGAGAAGGCCCTCTGCCTGGTTCCCTGTAACTTGGCTTCTCGCAGTGAGGGAACCACCAGAAGGCCCTTGGCGCTGGACCTCAGTGTCCAGGCAGAACGATGGGGGTGGAAACACTCCTTCAGGTATACAGGACCGAGGCCGTATACTGGGATGAGGCCAATGTCCCATCTAGTCCAACATCCTGATCTCACAGTGGCCAACCAAATGCCCCCACGGGAAACTCCCAAGCAGGATCCAAGCACAAGGGCCCTCTCCCCTCCTGTGGTTTCATGCAGCTGCTTTCCAGAAGCATTGCCAGTAGCCAGGGACAGCTCTCTCCTCCGTGAATTTGTCTAATCCCCTTTTAACGCCATCAAACCTGGCAGCTATAACTGCCTCCTGTGGGGGTGAGTTCCATAGGTTAACAATGTGCTGCATAGAGAATGACTTCCTTTTATTTATCCTGAATCGTTCTAGTGTTAGGGGGGGCAGGCTTTTCTCCATGCAAGGCATCATGGTTGGGCTGTGGTCTAAACCACCGAGCCTCTTGGGCTTGCTGATCGGAAGGTCGGCAGTTCAAATCCCCACAACGGAGTGAGCTCCCATTGCTCTGTCCCTGCTCCTGCCAACCTAGCAGTTCAAAAGCACACCAGTGCAAGCAGATAAATAGGTTCTGCTGCGGCGGGAAGATGAACGGCGTTTCCATGCACTCTGACACTCTTCACAGTGTTCTGTTGTGCCGGAAGCTGTTTAGTCCTGCTGGCCGCATGACCCGGAAAGCTGTCTGTGGACAAACACCAGCTCCCTCGGCCTGAAAGTGAGATGAGCACTGCAACCCCATAGTCGCCTTTCACTGGATTTTAACCATCCAGGGGTCCTTTACCTTTACCTTTTTAGCTTATAAACTTCTATCATGTTGCCTCTTCCTGGCCTTTTCTCTAAACTAAAAAGCCCCAAGCGCTGCAACTTTTCTTCCTAGAGAAGTCGCTCCACCCTCTTGATCATCATCATCATCATCATCATTTATTTATATCCAGCCTTCCCCAGCCGAAGCCTGTTGGTTGCCCTATTCTGGACCTTTTCTGGACCTTGCAATATCCTTTTTGAGGTGAGGCAACCAGAACCACCCACAACCAAGGGCTGAGAAGCGCTGCCATACCAACACACAACAACAGCTCTCTCTCATAGATATGATTCCTGCATTGCAGGCGGGTTGGGCTAGATGACCCTTGGGATCCCTACAATTCTGCAATTCTATGATTGCTCGCCTAAACCTGTGCCTTCCTAGTTTGTGTCTTTTTCTGCAGATAAAAACATAGGCTGTTCCTTCTCCGCTCATATTTGACATGTCACTTAGAGCTTCGTTTGCTCCAGCCATGAGAAGCTCTCACACAGATGAACATCCACACAAATTTAGAAATAGGATATAGATTGGATGGCTGCTCATAACGCTTCCTGCCTGTCAATTTTGCTTTTGATGTTTCTCTGTGCTGATGTAGCAAGAAAAAAAGGGTAGATCTTTATGTATGGTTCCCCCCCCCCCGCCCCCCGCACTGTAACAGATCAATTTAGCTGTGCCCATTCTGCCTATATGACAATCCTGACGCAAAAACTCTCGGCATTTTTGCTTCCTCAAATCCTTTCATTTGGGAGATTGCAATGCCCTGCTTGGCTTGTGTGACAAATGGCTATCTGTTAATCAGATCCAATCCCCCACGTGGATGTTCCTAATCCGAGAGGCAAAACAGTATAAATGCCACCAAAGCAAATGCAATTATATTCTATCAGTCAGGGGTTTGGGGGAAATGTGTTATCCTGGAGGGAGGATGAGGTGAAGTCACAAGTCGAGGCTATTAAAAGACTCTTAAATCGCCTTTTACATCCCACATTGTCTCTTCAATGGCGTCACTCCAGGCTGCATTATTTAGAGACAACTGTCAATGGCTACAAGTTCTTTTTAAAAAAATAAAAAGGCACATCCATGGAGGACGAGGAAGGCTTCGGAACCAGACGAATATTGCCAGCAGACAAAGTGAACCACTGTAAAGACACTGTTTCGAAATGTCTTGAAAACCAATGCCTATGGTAAAGAAACCTGGATAAACGGTTAAAAATAGCAAAACCTGCCATTTCCTATCCTGAGAGAAGCATCACGCATTAAATGCACAGCAGATAGCTGGTTGCAGGCTCGTGTAAGCCTTTCTGTGCTGGTCCCGGGGGGGGGGGTTACCATGAGGCGTGGTCAGAGTCCGGTCCTGGGTCAAGGGTCTGGAGACTGTCCACCAAGGGCGAAGCGGGGTCCAAAGCAAGAAGCCGGGCGTGGTCGGGAACTCCATAAGAACAGGTCTGGGTGCTGGCAGAAACAGGTTTCCAACGACTTGCTCCTGCAACCTGAGACTAGACTCACTGGCCTTTATCTCCTCTGGGGCCTAGGGCAGTCCCGGCCCACAGGTGACTCGCCTCTCCTGGCCTTAAGACGAGCACTCCTTCTAAGAGAACTTAGTTCCCTCCGCCTCTCTGTCCTGAGCCTCTGCAGCTCAGGAGAGGCTGGAGGGTTACTGGACCCAGAGGCAGCCTCACCTTCCCCTGACAGGGCTGGGAGAGGCGCATCTGCAGGCAATGTGTCCTCAATCACCCCCGGAGCCAGAGTGGATACATCTGGTGTCTGCTCCTGAGGATCCGGCACAGGTGCGGGCCCTTCAGATTCAAGGCCCTGCCCCGGCTCAGCCAGCCCTGGAGGCGGGGACTCCTGTGTAGGCTGGGATTCCTCCGGTTCAGCCTCTAAATCAGATTCCCAGGCCATCACACTTTCACTATTAGGTTCCTGGTAAGTTCCCTTATATCCCTCTTAAAAGAATAAACACCACAATCTTGTTTAAAGTAAATAAAAGTAGTTTACTCACATTCAGTTCACGGTTGGATCCCTGAAGGCAGACTTAGTTACAAAGTATATACATGTGGATCCATTCTATCTCATATGGGGATAATCCCAGTGTCCTTTGCTGGATGCAAACAGAGCATCTCTAGCTAAAAAGCTGCTCCAATGATGGAGGAAGTCAAAGAGAGAGAGAGAATGCTTCGTGACTTGTCCTTTTGTTACCTGGACAGGTAAGGTCACGTCCACCTCTAATAATAATAATAATAATAATAATAATAATAATAATTTATTTCTACCCCGCCCTTCCCGGTTCAAAAACTGGGCTCAGGGCAGCTAACAACAAATTTAAAACACTTAATTGTAAAAGCAGCATAAAATACAGTATAAAAACATGAATAACAATAAAATTCAAAATTCAGAAATCAATTTAGGGGAAATAAGCATTAGATAATCCCTAGGGTTAGCTGGCTGAATTGGTTCTACTTGGGCCAGTGAGGAGGCCAGGGGAGAATTAGCTGTGGGGTCTCAGAGCGGGTGATCTTCATAAAAGGGGAGGGAAGAGAAGGGAAATAAAAGATCAAGCTGAATTCAAATTAAAGGCCAGGTGGAATAGCTCAGGCCCGATGGAAGGAGGTTAAATCCTGCAGGGCCCTCGTCTCATGGGACAGAGCATTCCACCAGGTCGGAGCCATCACTGAGAAGGCCCTGGCCCTGGTGGAGGATAGTCTGACTTCCTTAGGGCCCGGGACCTCTAAACTATGGTTATTCATGGACCTTAAAGTCCTCTGCAGGGCATACCAGGAGAGGCGGTCCCGTAAATACGAGGGCCCTAAGCCACATGCAAAGGAAATATGTCCCAGTCAATAGGAAACAGGAAGTTTTCAACTGCTGGACCGAACATTCCCCCGCATGTCCACTCTAGGAAAACAAGGAATGTTGTATTTGACTGCTACTTATGTATCACATCCCACAGGACTAGATGACCCTTGGAGTCCCTTTCCAACTCTGCAATTCTGTGACTCTATGATCATCACCAACGCCGGCTGGGCATGGGCGGAGAGAGGTTGGTGGCTTTCTTTCAGCGGGAAACAATATCATTTGGCAATAGGGCATCTTGCAGTTCCTATCCCGTGTCATCCAAGCTGGGGAAAGATTCTGAGCTGGAGGGCCGCATTTGCTTCTAAGTGGCCTTCTGGGGGGCCACATCCCAGTAGCTGACAGGGACAATGCATGAGAATTTTACTTTCCTATGATCGGCTGGTTTCTACACTATGATTACCAGATTTTTTTTCAATGAATCCGGGGACACTTTTTTTCTTTGAAGCTGAGTAGCAACAGGGAGTCAGTAGTGGGGATGGTGAGGCAAAAGACCCTGGGCCCAAGGACACGTGCATATTGTATAAAGGTGCAAAGCCCTTCTTTTGCACCCAGTGAAACATCCCCGGTTCCCCTTCGGCAGCGGTGGCAGTCAGCAGCCCGGAGCCAGCCTGGATTCCCCCTAGCTCATTAATATTCACCGCCCACGGCGGCAGCTTTGAGAACACTGTCCCACCATCTCGTCCTCTGTCGTCCCCTTCTCCTTGTGCCCTCCATCTTTCCCAACATCAGGGTCTTTTCCAGGGAGTCTTCTCTTCTCATGAGGTGGCCAGATTATTGCAGCCTCAGCTTCAGGATCTGTCCTTCCAGTGAGCACTCAGGGCTGATTTCCTTCAGAATGGATCGGTCTGATCTTCTTGCAGTCCATGGGACTTTCTAGAGTCTCCTCCCGTACCATAATCCAAAGGCATCCATTCTTCGGTATGGTCCAGCTCTCACTTCCATACATCACTACTGGGGAAACCATACCTTTAACTATATGGACCTTTGTTGGCAATGTGATGTCTCTGCTTTTTAAAATGCTGTCTAGGTTTGGGGGAGCTGCTAATGAGGACATTCTTTCTGGCAGTTTGGCAAGGAAATCGGAGCAAAATCACAGGCTGGCAATATGCGCAGACAGCAGAGCGCCGGCACCTGATCTGAGTGCAAGATCCCCCACGGGGGCAGCAGTGTCCCACGTGATCCTGCCTGCCCTCTTCAACTCAAGCTTTGGTGTGACCCACTTTTCACTCCAGGCAACAACTGGTCTCAGAGCTGGATTGGGAGACATGGGGGGGTGGGCAGTGTTGAAGGGGGGGGATTCCGCTGCCACCCGCTCTCCCCCATGCTTTTGAACATCTACATGCAGTCGCTGGGAGAGATCATCAGGGGGGTTGGGTTGGGTGTCCATCAATAGGCAGATGATACCCAGCTCTACCTCTCTTTCAGATCAGAGCCAGTGAAGGCGGTGAAAGTCCTGTGTGAGTGTCTGGAGGTGGTTGGAGGATGGATGGCAGCTAACAGATTGAGGCTGAATCCTGACAAGACAGAAGTACTGTTTTGGGGGGACAGGAGACGGGCGGGTGTGGAGGACTCCCTGGTCCTGAATGGGGTAACTGTGCCCCTGAAGGACCAGGTGCGCAGCCTGGGAGTCATTCTGGACTCACAGCTGTCCATGGAGGTGCAGGTCAATTCTGTGTCCAGGGCAGCTGTCTACCAGCTCCATCTGGTCCACGGGCTGAGACCTTACCTGCCCACAGACTGTCTCACCAGAGTGGTGCATGCTCTAATTATTTCCTGCTTGGACTACTGCAATGCGCTCTATGTGGGGCTACCTTTGAAAGTGACCCAGAAACTACAACTAATCTAGAATGTGGCAGCTAGACTGGTGACTGGGAGTGGCCGACGAGACCACATAACACCAGTCCTGAAAGATCTTCATTGGCTCCCAGTACGTTTCTGAGCACAAATCAAAGTGTTGGTGCTGACCTTGAAAGCCCTAAATGGCCTTGGAGCATCTCCACCCCCATGATCCAGCCCGGACACTGAGATCTAGCCTCGAGGGCTTTCTGGTGGTTCCCTCACTGCGAGAAGTGAGGTTACAGGGAACCAGACAGAGGGCCTTCTCGGTAGTGGCACCTGCCCTGTGGAACACTCTTCCAGCAGATGTCAAGGCAATAAATAACTATTTCACTTTTAAAAGACAACTGAAGGCTGCCCTGTTTAGGGAAGTTTTTAATGTCTGATACTGTATTGTTTTTAATATTCAGTTGGAAGCTGCCCAGAGTGGCTTGGGAAACTGAGCTAGATAGGTGGGGTATAAATAAATTATTATTATTATTATTATTATTATTATTTCCACCCCCCGCCCATCTGGCTGGGAAACTGAGAGGAGATATGATAGCCATCTTCTGATATCTCAAGGGCTGTCACAATGAAGAGGAAGCAAGATTGTTTTCTCCTGCTCTGGAGAGTAGGACTTGAACCCATTGCTTCAAGTTACAAGAAAGGGCTATCTGTCATGCATGCTTTAGCTGATATTCCTGCGTTGTGAAGGGGTTGGACTAGATGACCCTTGGCGGTCTGCTTCCAGCTCTACAGTTCCATTATTCTATGATGGGGCCTTTACAGATTCCACTGAGTCACCCTCCAATTTCTTTTAGAAGAATCTGTTTCCTCGCAGAGAAATGTCACCTTGTTGTGACACCGTGGCAGCATCAAAAATAGATTATGTAAGCTCGCCCTTAAAATTCTGTGCCGGCTAATTGCCTTCATGTCAGACAGTGTTGCCCGCACTCCGCAGGGAGAGAGCGGGAGCCAGGCAGCACCACACGCTCTCAGGCCCATCGGCCGACCCACCCCAACCCCCACGCCGGAAGCCCCAGAGGATTGATTGATGTTTGCTGATGTGGCACCATGTTTGGACCAAGTGAGTCAGCTGCAGCTGGTCAAAGCACCAATTGCCATAATCAGAGATGTTAAAACGAGAAGTGATTATGGTGTGTGCACAGAACTTGGCAGGGCTGCTGGTTCGTTGGGGGGTGGAGAGCCTGGTTAGCTCAGTCAAGGAAGGAAGAACCAGGAAGATAAAGAAGCTGAGAAGTTGGATGAGAAGTCAAGCTCCAATTTGCCACGAAAGACAGACTGTTTGTGTATTTCCCTGTACTTCCAGAAGGAGGTGTAAGCTGGAAATAAAAATGCCCCTGGCCAAAATAAGACCTTTCCCCCTCTTTAGGGATATATTGGTCAGTGTGGTGTAGTGCTTAGGTAAAAAGGTAAAGGACCCCTGGATAGTTATGCCCAGTCAAAGGCGACTATGGGGTTGCAGCACTCCACAGACAGCTTTCCGGGTCATGTGGCCAGCATGACTAAACCGCTTCTGGCACAATGGGACACTGTGATGGAAACCAGAGCGCACAAAAACACCATTTGCCTTCCCGCCGGAGCAGTACCTATTTATCTACTTACACTGGTGTGCTTTTGAACTGCTAGGTTGGCAGGAGCTGGGACAGGGCAATGGGAGCTCACTCCGTGGCGGGGATTCAAACTGCCAGCCTTCTGATCGGCAAGCCCAAGAGGTTCAGTGGTTTAGACCACAGCACCACCCGCGTCCCTGTAGTGTTTAGAATGCTGGATCTGGGGGGTCAGAGTTCAAATCCCCACTCTAACCACTGTACAAGCCTGTGTCAAGGAGCTGTCAATGAGAGAGGTCAACCACAAGGCAGACACACATACAGAAGGTATGGAATGCAATTGGCTCTTTATTAGCAGAAAATAGCAAGACAGCAGAGTCTTCTGGTTCACCCTAATCTAGCTGAGACATTGCTGAAACTGACCACTGGCTCTACCTTTCACTCTGGATCACTCCTGTTACGGCTAAATCTGGGTGCGGGGCTACCCTGCCACCCAGCTCGTCGGACTAAGTAAGTCCGCGGGTCCCTGCGGAAGAAAATGAGCTCAGCCAGACAGGAGCAAAACTGCAGAAGATCCAAGTTTATTGCGCAACAGGTTCAAGACCAGATTGAACAACGAGAAATGGGTGACATGAACTTTTGAAACTCCCTCCATGTCCCAGAATACAGTGCAAAATACATCCCAGTTACATCATGAATACATTAAGGAGAGGTTGGGTTAAACCGGATTAACATATGGAGGAGGGAGGGGGGAATATGCAGAGCTGGAGATATGCGCAGATAAGCGCTTCCTGAGTGCCGGTGATGGGAAGACAATGGTCCATGTATGCATAGCCGGAGGAAAGGCTTGGCAGAGTGATTTGACCGGATTAAGGTTGGGAATAAATGGATATATTGTAACGAAGAAGAAGGTGAAGAAGACATGCCCCCCCATTCCGTAACACTCCCAAGCAGATGAAGGCTGCGCTGAGAGGATGGGCTCCTCCTCTGGGCCTGTCTGGCCCAGCAGCATGCAGGCCTCTCCTTGATTGGGGCGTCAGAGGGGGAGGAAACCCAGCAGGACTGGGACTGTCTTGCAGTCGGGTAGCAAGGACAACCTCCGACTTCTCTCTGCCTGCGTCTGTGGTCACACTGTGACTCTGAACCTCTAACTCCATCCTGGAAGAGCCTCCTTCTCATGACCTCCCTTGATTGCTCAACCCCCCCCCCCCCTTCTAGCACCTCCCAGCTCATCCATTATGCAGGCTGCTCTTCAGTATGCCACCACCAGGATCCAGGACCTAACTCATCTTCTGTGTCCTCCCCAGCTGCCACCGCTCTTCCTTATCCAGCCAGTCCGTAACCCCTTAACGCCCTGGCTCTGAAAACTCGGCTGGTCTGAAAGGGGAGGTAGAATATAGCCATCATTCATTCTTATCGTCTGCCTTGAGTCCTGGGTTTGGGAAAAGGTGGGATATAAATATGATGATGATGCCAGTATGTGGGAATGTTCAGGGAGGCAGGAGAGGATATATTGTTTAATAATATCCTTCCTAACTTACGCCAGCAAGTTCTATAACTTAGAGTTTTAACATTCCCCTTTTTAAATACACATCGGTTAGCTTGTTGCAGGCTAGTTTTACCCTCTCAGTATAAAATTCCTGATAATCCCCTTTACTCCCCCTTGAGTATAGACATGAATAGACATGACACAGTCTTGTGTAAAAAGTATAAAAGAAGTTTACTCACACATTCAGTTCACAGATGGATCCCTGAAGGCAGACTTAGTTACAAAGTATATACACATGGAAACTATCCCATAAGGAGATAGTCCCTTTGTGCAACAGGGCATTTCTAGCTGAAGAGCTGTTGCTTCTGGAAGGAATGGAGAGAGAGAGAGAGAGAGAGAGAGAGAGAGAGAGAGAGAGAGAGAGGGGTGTCCTTTTGTCACCTGAACAGGTAAGGTCACGCCCATCTCTAGTCACATGCAGAGGAAGTTTGTCCCAGCCCAGGAGGAAACAGGAAGTTTTCTACTGGCTGGACCAAGCATCTCCTTGCATGTCCACTCTAGGAATGTTGGACTTGACTGCTTTGTGTTTCACATCCCACATAGCAGACATAATAAGAGCCTCCTGGATCAAATCAAAGGCCCATCTAGCCCTGTATTCTGTTCTCACAATGGACAACCAAATGCCCATGAGAAGCCTACAAGCAACTCTCCCCTCCTGTGGTTTCCTGCAACTGGTACTTCAAAGCATTGTTGCCTCCAGCTATGGAAGCAGAGCAGAACCACCATGGCTCATAGCCATCCATAGCCCTCTCCTCCGTGAATTTGACTAATCCTCTTTTAAAAGCATCCAAGTTGGTGGCCATCCCTGCACCCCAAATCCCATAAAAGAGAATGATTTGTTAGCACCTTTCTAAAATATCAAGAGAGCCTGGCTGTGGGATCGGGCCAGTAGCCAACCAGATGCCTTCAGAATCTGGAGGAAGAGGACTATCCATGGCTAGCAGCCGTGATAGCTGTGCTTCACAGCCAGAGGCAGAGATGCTTCTGAAAACCAGTTGCTGGAACCACAGGAGGGGAGAAGACTCTTTTGCCCAAGTCCAGCTTGCCAGTTTCCCACAGGGATCTGGTTGGCCCCTGTGAGAAGAAGGTGTTGGACTAGATCCGGGACGTCCAACTCCCAAGAGACTGCGATCGACTCACAGAATGAAAAACTGTGATCTTTCAGTGATCTTTCAACATTTACAGAAGATTGGAAGAAGTATTTGAATTATTTGAAGAGCAACTGTAATCAACAAATTATGCTAGTAGGACTACAAGAGGTTTTGTAAGGAGAATTATACGAAGTGTTACAAAGTAGAAAAAGATAGAGATATTGGTTATGAGTTTTAAATGTAATAGGGAAAATAAGAAATGCATACTGAGAGATTAGGCTGGAAAATTTTCAGACCGGACTGATGGAAGTAAAAAAATTTAATAAGATGTAAAAGTATGTTTAATTACTGTTGGAAATGATATGTTAAAAAACTAATAAAAATGTATATATAAAAAAAGGAAAACTGGCAGTGATCTACCCCTGTTTTGGGGGGAGGGGTGTTCAGGTCAAAGTTGTTGAGCAGTCAAAAATGTGGAGCTTTCTTTAGGGTGAAAAGGAAAACATCGCTCAGCAAAAGATTGCTCAGGAAACAACCAGCCTCACAGCGAAAACTCCATCTTCCATTCTAGCGATCATGTGCAAATGGAGGACGGGGCGAGGGGGCGGGGCCGGATGTTCTCCCCCCGCCCCCTGCAAAGGAAAAAGAGCCAGTGATCAACAGCGATTAACTGAAACCTCCCGGGGATCGACCAGTCGATCGCGGTCGAATGGTTGCACATCCCTGGACTAGATGATCCATTGGCCTGATCCAGAAGGTTCTTCTTATGTTCTTAACCTGAGCACACAAAGTCTCTCTCTCCTGCTCCCGGCATTCACAGGGATCACTGCAGCAGCAGAACACGCCCATCGTAGCAAGCAGCCACCAGTAGACTTTGTTGTTGTTGTTGTTTGGTCGTTTAGTCGTGTCCGCCTCTTTGTGACCCCCTGGACCAGAGCACGCCAGGCACTCCTGTCTCCCACTGCCTCCCGCAGTTTGGTCAAACTCATGCTGGTAGCTTCGAGAACACTGTCCCACCATCTCGTCCTCCGTCGTCCCCTTCTCCTTGTGCCCTCCATCTTTCCCAACATCAGGGTCTTTTCCAGGGAGTCTTCTCTTCTCATGAGGTGGCCAAAGTCTTGGAGCCTCAGCTTCAGGATCTGTCCTTCCAGTGAGCACTCAGGGCTGATTTCCTTAAGAATGGAGAGGTTTGGTCTTCTTGCAGTCCATGGGACTCTCAAGAGTCTCCTCCAGCACCAGAATTCAAAAGCATCATATTCGGCGTAGACTTACCAGTAGACTTACCCTCCATAATTCTATCTATTCAAGGATGCTCCCTTCATCATAATTCCTTCACATTTGGACTGAGCTCACACACCAGATTCTGGTGCTGTGCCCCAGCCAACTCCAGTCCAGATGAAGCCCTCCATGAATCTGATAGCCACCTTCAGATCTCTGCAAGCTTGTTTTCTGCTACTCCAGAGAGCAGGACCCAAATGAAAGAATTCAAGTGACAGGAAGGGATAGATAGATAAAACTTTATTCGCATTAGCCAATGGCCATAGCAACAGTAAAACATTACAGTATACGCAGAAAAGGACATTTGATATAAGAGCACAATTTAAAGTCCTGAATCAGCCGTCAGTTAGTGGCCCTTATTCTGATTGCCCCTGCTATGAACTTAGCAACCTTTGCTGTTATCTGATAGAAGGAAGGACATTGTGGCAGTGGTTGAGCGCCCTGGGATGGTTAGTGCGAGTGGGGTGATGATCTCGTTCCTCAGGTCTTTGTAGAGAGTACAAGACAGGAGGACGTGTGCCGCTGTTTCGGTGCTACCGTCTCCACAGGGGCAAAGAGGTTTCTCAGGTGGGATCTTGTGGAATTGACCCTTAAGTAAATGGCAAAACATCCAGTCTTGCAAGTGTAAAAGCACGTCTGTATTTTGGGATAATAAGTTTGTGCAGCTATGGGGGCAGAGAATCAAAATGGAGAGGTGGAAAATGAACATACCAAGGGCAGAATTTCCTTATAGTGGCCAGGTTGTTCTGATGCTCGATATCTTCTAGACATTGACCAATTAGACTGTTTGCTTTAGTGGGGCCCATAGTGGGTAGGTGTTGTGGGGATAGGCCACAAGAGTGAAGTTTTTGATAGACGGTTTTAAGCCAGGCACTTTTATGGGAGTCTTGAAGTACTAGGGATAGTAAACCGGGGGGATTGGAGTTTAGGCGGAGCCACAAGGTAAGAGTTGTTTGCCAAGTCCGTACTTCTACTGAAGGGAGACTTGCCTCCAGTCTCAATGATGCGTTTGGGACGCATGGTGGTACAGAAAAAATCTGCCTTAGAAACTTTGGTTGAACAGCTTCCAAAGTGCTAAGGTGGTTACCAATCCAAATCTAAGCCCCCGTATGGTAGCTGTGCTAGGGGTTTAGCTTGGAAGACTTCTAGGGCTGATGTTTGCCACCCGACAGGAAGGGAGATTCTGGGCTTACCTTTCCTCCATGCTTTCCAGACATGAACTCCATGCCCGTTTGGGTCCCTCCCAACTCTACAGTTGAGTGATACTCAGTTGTTTCCTTTTGACCCAGGTGTTCTGCAAAGAGGGGATAAATACGTCCTCCATCAAACCATCTTTGTGCTGTCAGCAAGCCCATAATTGCTTTCCTGATGGCTTAGTAGTTTTGCTGAATTAATTTCCTGGAAGCTGCTTTCCTCCACAGCCTTCTTCCCATGCTCCCTGCCTTCGCCTGGAGGTGATGGGCTAGAAAGAACACCCACTCTGGGCGAAGCCCATTTTGTCTTTCGCTCCGATTGGAAATCTCTACAGCAATTAGCGCTGGAAAGTCACACCGCGGTGAATTGATTTGTCCAAGGATCAATGCGGGAGGCATAGATGCTCAACGAGGTCAGCTGTTTATTTAACTTTGCAGCCTGAGCCAAAAGACAATGGGAGTCCAAAGTGGGCTCTGTTTGCATCTGTTTCTCCCCAGGAGAAGCCAAGCCACCTTGCTACCTGCCAATCACCACCATGCTGGCAAAGAGGACACTTCTGGGCTTAAGGTAAGATCCCACACTAAGTCCTAGGCTGTGGAGAAGCCTCTGTCCTGACCAGATGCCCTTTGGCAAGGCCCCATGCAAGGCAGGAGGACCACACATATCACAGAAATTAATATGAATATTGCACAGTTAGAAACGAAGGTGCTGGACTCTCCTTCCTTGGAGGTTTTTAAGCAGAGGTTGGATGGTCACCTGTCAGGGGTTTCTGTGATAGGAATTTTGAGGTCTTAGATATATGTTAAATGTTCACAAGTGTACCAACCAACCATGTACATAGATCAGCACAGGAAGACCGACCTGAAACCATTTTTGATTCCCAGACTGACCAAATGTTTTCTCTGCAAGGTCAAAGGAAAATGGAAAAGCCTCCCCATTGTCTTTTCCTTCACAAATCCTGTCTTAAGGGCACATTTAAGATATGAATAGGGTGTGAGCCTGTGGCCTGGCTCAGGAACTAAGTATTTATCATTACAAAAGACTGGCCAGGCTCCCCAGGCAATCCAATTAAGTGACCATTAAACAGGTAACTTGGCAGACAGGAGGTAAACAAAGCACTCAGATTTCTGCTGTAGACCGCCTTTTCTGTGATGTAGGTATGATGTATCTGGGAGGGTGGTCTTGAGCTACACCCCTTCTGTGATGTATGTGTGATGTTTCTGGGGGTGGCCTTGGACTCCAGGTAGGGAATTTAAAATGTCTATATAAGGGCGGGCACACTTTTGTTCTGGGTTCCTCCTCCCTTCCTGCATGTGAGGGGAGCACCCTGTTGCAACAGATCAATAAAGATCAGGCTTACTAGCTGCTTTGCTTCTCAATATTCCTCTGGTTGGCCTCTGTTATTTTCTCCTACCAATAGGGAACCTATGCAAGGACTCTATATGAGCTCTTGGATACCCCATAAGGGGGGAAAGGGCAGATTTTTGTTTACAACATTCCTCAGCTGTGATTGCACAGGGTTGGGCTAGATGACCCTTGGGGGAGCCAGCTCTACAATTATATGATTCTGCGGTCCATTGTTTTGGGAAGTCGCTCTGGATGATTCACGGAAAGTGATTCATAAAAGCAAAGAGGTAAAGAAAGACAGGCATACATAAACATTAGTCATTTGCACTAACTGAATGACCATTAACATCCCAGGCAATCGCTCCTGCTACTGTGATTAGGAACTGGGTCTCTGCTCCTGTGTGGTGAGCCCTGGGCTCCCGATGTCCTATTTGCACCCGCCTCTCTGTGTGTGGATAATCTCTCTGTCAGCCAAGGATAAACTGCACTCCTATAGTTCACAAAACATGCAATAAATCTGCTTGATCGAGGTGCTGCCACCAGTTGCTTTGTTTCCTTCTTCCTGCTACAAGCCGGCATGAATGAGGACCTTTGGTAAAGGCTGTTCTCCAAGTGGAGCGCTTGCAGGCCAGTGTTTCCCAGTTGTCAGTGTTTATACTACATTTTAAAGATTTGCCTTGAGAGAGTCTTTAAACCTCTTTTGATGTCTACCAGCATTACGCTTTCCATTTTTAAGTTTGGAATAGAGTAGTTGCTTTGGAAGACGACAATCAGGCATCCGCACAACATGACCAGTCCAATAAAGTTGATGTTGAAGAATCATTGCTTCGACACTGGTGACCTTTGCTTCTTCCAGTACACGGGTATTAGTTCGCCTGACTTCCCAAGTGATGTGTAAATTTTTTCGGAGACTCCATTGATGGAATCTTTTGAGGAGTTGGAGATGGCGTTTATAAGTGGTCCATGTTTCACAAGCATACAGTAAGGTTGGTAGTACAATAGCTTTGAAAACAAGCATTTTTGATTCCCTGCAAATGTCCCAGGATAATCCCAGCCTGATGCTACTTCAGGGAGCCAACTAGGAATGAAGGAAAGATTGCAATGCTTTCTTCTTGGGTGTTCCTCTGCAATGTTCCATTTGTCCTCCACACATGCACACACCCCTCTAATGTGCCCAAATTCTTTGGGATCCATTTAAGGCTTGCTTTCTGCTCTTTGCTGTTACAATTTTCACTGACTTAAAATATAAGAAAAAACCCTGCTCCTTTCCCCTTATGGGGTATCCAAGAACCCGTATAGAGTCCTTAAGCAGGTCCCCTATCAATAGGAGAAAATAACAGAGGCCAACCAGGAATATTGAGAAGCAAAGCAGCTAGTAAGCCTGATCTTTATTAACTGTTGCAACAGGGTGTTCCCCTCACACGCAGGAGGGAGGAGAGAACCCCGAACAATGGTGTGCAAGCCCTTATATAGATTTTCGAAATTGCCTACCCTGTAGCCCAAGACCACCACCACCCCCAAAAACCCCCCAGCATACATACATCACAGAAGGAGGCGGTCTACAGCAGAAATCCTGTTTTCCAGGATATCTGATAATGGTCACTGATTGCTTGACCTGGGCAGCCTGGCCATTCTTTTGTGATGGTTAATAGTTTAGTTTCTGAATCCAGGTCACAGGCTCCCCCTATTCATACACAAATGTGCCCTTTAGACAGGATTTGCAAGACAGGAAGGTTTTCACCATTTGCCTCCCTACTGCAGAGGAATATTTGAGGTCATTGGGAGAGTCAAAATGGCCCCAGGACTGCTCTCCTGTACTATTACAGCCATGCGATTTATATACTTACGCATGTGTTTGCCTTGTACATTTAAGAACATTTAATATATATTTGAGACCTTAGAATTCTTATCACAATGTCAAGAGGTTTAGTGCTGACAGGGGCTCTCCAGGATGTCAGAGAGAGATCATAGAGTTGGAAGGGACCTCAACTAAAGGCTCCAGGAGAGATGGCCATTCAACCTCTGCTTTAAAACCTCCAAGAATAATAACAGCAATAATTTGATTATTTATACCCCGCCCACCTGGCTGTGTTGCCCCAGCCACTCTGAGTGGCTTCCAACACATAGAAGAACATAATAGAACATCAAACAGGGAGGTAAAAAGAAATTATATAAGAAATATGTAACTGTGCGGTATAAAGTAATGGATAGATAAAGTACAGTGAGATTAATTGGAAGTCAGTTTAAAATTTCTTCTCTATAAGTTTCATAATTGTGTTCAGTATTAGGAGTATAAAAGGTAAAGGTAAAGGGACCCCTGACCATTAGGTCCAGTTGTGGCCGACTCTGGGGTTGCAGCGCTCATCTCGCTTTATTGGCCGAGGGAGCCGGCGTACAGCTTCTGGGTCATGTGGCCAGCATGCCTAAGCCACTTCTGGCGAACCAGAGCAGCGCACAAAAACGCCGTTTACCTTCCCCCCGGAGCGGTACCTATTTATCTACTTGCACTGGTGTCCTTTCTAACTGCTAGGTTGGCAGGAGCAGGGACCGAGCAATGGGAGCTCACCCCGTCACAGGGATTCAAACCGCCAACCTTCTGGTCAGCAAGTCCTAGGCTCTGTGGTTTAACCCACAGTGCCACCTGCGTCCCTATCAGGAGTATATATGATGATAATTATATTAATCTTGTATCAGAGTATGGTGGTTTGTTTGATTTTTCTGTTATCTGTTTGTTTGATTGTATGCTTGTTTACTTGTATGTAGGTCTGTTTTCTCATAAATGTATTTATTTTAAATTAATAAAGATATATTATATAAAAAATCAAACATTAAAAACTTCCCCTTACAGGGCTTCCTGGGACCTTCTGAATGCCAGGCAGGGACTCCACCATGGAGTTATGACTGCTTCCTCATTTTAGAGGTTGATCTGTTGAGTCATTCCTGGCAAACATTCCTCTCCCCAGGCCTCCAGACGCCCTGAGAAAGATGAAATTCTCCTTCCCCAAACACTCCTGCTGTTTGCTGGCCCGTTTTTTCATCACCAGTTTGTGTGATGGCAACATGTCCTTGAAGATTCGCGTTTATTGCTGTTATTGAAAAGTTCCATTTAGAGCTCTTTGGGTGCAGAGCACTTTCCTTGCGCGCCGCTAATGCTTTTCGCGACTGGGAGATTTAATTAAAAACCTCGGTGCAAATGTTCAGATGAAAAACGCACTGGCTCTGCGATGGGGGTGACGACGAGTGCCTCTGCCTGCCCTCTTCAGGCGAGCGAAGGAAGCGTGGCTTCCCAGAAAGGAAGCTAGTCTTTAAATTACCGTATTTTTCGCTCCCAGCATCTTAAAAAGCAGAGACATCACCTTACCAACAAAGGTCCGTATAGTTAAAGCCATGGTTTTCCCAGTAGTGATGTATGGAAGTGAGAGCTGGACCATAAAGAAGGCTGATCGCCGAAGAATTGATGCTTTTGAATTCTGGTGCTGGAGGAGACTCTTGAGAGTCCCATGGACTGCAAGAAGATCAAATCGATCCATTCTGAAGGATATCAGCCCTGAGTGCTCACTGGAAGGACAGATCGTGAAGCTGAGGCTCCAATACTTTGGCCACCTCATGAGAAGAGAAGACTCCCTGGAAAAGACCCTGATGTTGGGAAAGATGGAGGGCACAAGGAGAAGGGGACGACGGAGGACGAGATGGTTGGACGGTGTTCTCAAAGCTACAAACATGAGTCTGACCAAACTGCGGGAGGCAGTGGAAGACAGGAGGGCCTGGCATGCTCTGGTCCAGGGGGTCACGAAGAGCCGGACACAACTGAACGACTAAACAACAACAAGAACAACAACTTTTCACTCCATAAGGCGCACTGGACCATAAAGCGCACCTAGTTTTTAGAGGGGGAAATCGGGGCTGCCGATTCACCCCCCAGCCCCAAAGAGCAAAGAAGCCAAGACACCGAGCGGGATCCATCCCACTCACTGTCTTGACTTCTGCCATAGCCGCGCGCAGCCTCTCCCGGCTGGAGAGGTTGTGCGTGGCTAAAGAAGCCAAGACAGCGAGTGTGATCCATCCCGCTCGCTGTCTTGGCTTCCTCTTTAATTCCCCCACCTCCCGCAAAAGCCCACAGGAGCCACGCACCCTTTAAGGAGCATGCGGCTCCTGCGGGCTTTTCTACGAGGAGGGAGAAGGGACTGACTGGCCGCGTCAGTCCCTTCTCCCTCCCGGGGAAAAGCCCGCAAGAGCCGTGCGGAGCTTGTGTGCGGCTCTTGGGGGCTTTTCCTGCCTCCCCCCTGCATTCGCTCCATAAGACGCACACACATTTCCTCTTACTTTTTAGGAGGGGAAAAGTGCGTCTTATGGAGCGAAAAATACGGGAAATAAAGGCAAAGTTTCTGGAGCTGAGAAAAGAAATCCGGAACAGGTCCTTGTTTGAGTCTCCTGCCTGTTCCTGTGGAAGAAAGAGGCAATGCAACCTGTTGTGGTGTGGTGGTTAGACTAGGACAGGGGTAGGCAACCTAAGGCCCGGCGGCCGGATCTGGCCAATTGCCTTCTAAATCTGGCCTACAGACGGTCTGGGAATCAGCGTGTTTTTACATGAGTAGAATGTGTCCTTTTATTTAAAATGCATCTCTGGGTTATTTGTGGGGCATAGGAATTTGTTCATTTTTCTTTTTCAAAATATAGTCCGGCCCCCCACATGTGGACAGTGGACCAGCCCCCTGCTGAAAAAGGTTGCTGACCCCTGGACTAGGACCTAGGAGGCCTGGGTTCAAATTCCGACTCAGCCATGAAGCTCACTGGGTGACCTTTGGAGCCAGTCACTATGTGGGTACATACACAAACAGCAGAGGTTTGCACTGACCATAAGCTTCAGTTCAGACCCTGCTTCAGAAAAGAGCAAAATTTAGTCCAAAGTACTTTGGGGGCTAGCCAGCTCAGCTCAAAGCCCAAATTTTAATCCGAATTCAGAATAGCAAAGCTGTTTAGGGAAGTTTTTTAATGGCTGATGTTTTAATGTATTTTTAAGCTCCTGTTAGAAGCCACCCAGAGTGGCTGGCCGCCCCAGCCAGATGGGTGGGGTATAAGTAATAAATTATTATTATTATTATTATTATTATTATTATTATTATTATTATCTCTTCCCAATAAACTTTTTTCTAGGATTTGTTTATTTTTTAACCTCTACCCCTTGCATGTTTTGCAGAATTGGATGAAATTTGCAGGCACATTATACCCTCTCATCACTGAATAACACCTGCCAAAAACCAGACAAATAATCTTCTGCTGGACACCTTTGAAATCTGAAATCCCACCCTGATGGGGGGGGGGGACCTTTCTCATACTTCTTGGAAGAATTGGGTAAAAATTGCAGACTTATTAGCATTTTCTGGAGAAAATGAATCCTGCCAAATTTCATAAAGGTATCTGCAGTTTTGAAAGGAACCATTTAAGATCCGCTATTGTTTTGTGGGTGATTTGTATGAAAATAGCCTACTGAGAGAGGTGCCCCTAGGTAAGAAATCTCACAAATTTTAGGAAGTTTTGTGCTAGGCACTTTTAAAGTCGAGGGAAGAAAGTACTTTTTTTTTTAAAAAATGGAATTTTATTTACAACATAATATAAACCCCGCACCCCCCCAATACACAAATCCAACCTCATTAAACGTGAACATAGCATACAGTGAGCATAACCTACAACAATACAAACAACCAAATAAAAGGCTTCCTTTATCCTGGATCTGGCCTCCTTATTTACTTCCTATAAACTGTTTCCTTTATGAATAATTATTAAGATTTTTCTAATTATAACTTAAATATCCACAAAGTCTCCTGCAGACATTAATTGAAACAAGTCCAGGTATGTATTTTAGGGCACTGTTTTGCGAAGTGTTCTCTGCATTTTCCCCATGCTTTTGAAACTCTTGTCTAGTGTGATCTCTCACTGCCTTTGTTAATCTAGCCAGTTCAATATACTCTAACAGTTTGTCTTGCCATTCCTTTTTTGTTGGCACAGTTCCTTTTTTCCAGTTTTTGGCAATTAGGATCTTTGCTGCTCCTGTGGCATAGAGGAATATGTTCTGATCTTCTCTTGCTGTGTCCATTATCCCTAGTAGAAAAGCTTCTGTATTTTTCATAAAGTTATACTTCAACATTTTTTTAAGCTCGTCATAGACTGTGTTCCAGAAGCTTTTGATTTTTCCACACATGTATAAGTGTCCCCTCTGTTTTACCACACCTCCAGCACAGATTTGTTTTCGTCTTATACATTTTAGCTATTTTGGTAGGTGTTAAGCACCATCTAGAAAACATCTTGATTAGGTTTCCCCTCAATACTTCACGGGCTGTAAATTTCCAGTTCTTTCTCCATACTTCTTCCCATGCTGTTAAGTTAATGGTTTTCCCACTATCTAAAGCCCACTTGATCATTACCTCCTTGACCTGTTCGTCTTTGACCTCCCACTCCAATAATGTATCATACATTTTTGATATTACCTTGGTTTTGTTTTGTAATAAACTGTGGAACTCCCTGCCACAGGAAGCAGTGATGGTCACCAACTTGGATGGCTTTAAAAGAAGATGCAGGGAGGAGGAGAGGATTATTGATGGCTTGTAGCCAGGATGGCTATGCTTTGCCTCCATGTCTGGAGGCAATGGTACTTCTGAATCCCAGCTGCTGGAAACCACAGAAGGGTTCCCTTGTGTTCAAATCCTGCTTGTGGTTTCCCATGGGGACATCTGGTCGGCCACTGTGAGAACAGAATGCTGGCCTAGATGAGCCATTGCGCTGATCAAGGAGGCTCGTCTTAAGTTCTCAAGAACTCAAAACATGTATCTTTATTTTTTTGCCTTCCCTGTGGTTTTGTGGGCAATGATTTCATTTCTGAAATGGCATACATCGTGGAGGTGCCCCAGGAGCAGAGCCTGCAAAATGAGGTCAGGGGCTGGGGAGTGACGGGGAACGAAATCAGCTGCTGCAGGCTTGCATTCTGCTCAGTTTGGCACCAAACGTCACATAAACCCTGTGCAAACCTGATTGGACAGGTGTGGATGTTAGAGGCATATGGCAGTTGGAAGGACTTGGAAGCCCAGCATTTCCTAAGTGAGCACAGCTAGCGAAGAACATAGAAGAGACAAAATTGATATATTGCTTCAGCATCCCTTCCCAAAGGCACTGTGATTGGACAGCCCTGGTGAGATCAGTCCTTCGGATAGGATGCTGTTTGTGTCAGTCACAAAGAAGCTCCACGCCCCCTTTCCTACCCCTCTGGTGCTCTCCTTACCTGGCAAGTTTGGAGCGATAGATGTAATTTTTTTGCAGACACACAGCAGCATTTTTATCCTTGATGTCCAAATCTCTGAAGTATCCTCAAGCACTTTGGGAAGATCCCACTTCAGGGCAGAAAAGTCCCAAATCTGTTTCAAACAGCTTTGCTTATTGATCTGAGATTTATACAAATATTTTGCAGCCCCTACTAAGGGTTGCCAAAGGTAATCGAGTCCGTTGTTTGTTGTTTAGTCCTGTCCGCCTCTTCGTGACCCCCTGGACCAGAGCACGCCAGGCACTCCTGTCTTCCACTGCCTCCCCCAGATTGGTCAGACTCATGCTGGTAGCTTCGAGAACACTGTCCCACCATCTCGTCCTCTGTCGTCCCCTTCTCCTTGTGCCCTCCATCTTTCCCAACATCAGGGTCTTTTCCAGGGAGTCTTCTCATGAGGTGGCCAAAGTCTTGGAGCCTCAGCTTCAGTGTCCTTCCAGTGAGCATTCAGGGATGATTTCCTTCAGAATGGAGAGGTTTGATCTTCTTGCAGTCCATGGGACTCTCAAGAGTCTCCTCCAGCACCAGAATTCAAAAGCATCCATTCTTCGGCGATCAGCCTTCTTTATGGTCCAGCTCTCACTTCCATTCATCACTACTGGGGAAACCATACCTTTAACTATATGGACCTTTGTTGGCAAGGTGATGTCTCTGCTTTTTAAGATGCTGTCTAGGTTTGTCATTGCTTTTCTCCCAAGAAGCAGGCGTCTTTTAATTTCATGACTGCTGTCACCATCTGCAGTGATCATGGAACCCAAGAAAGTAAAATCTCTAACTGCCTCCATTTCTTCCCCTTCTGTTTGCCAGGAGGTGATGGGACCAGCAGCCATGATCTTAGTTTTTTTGAGTCCAGCTCCCTGCAATGCAGGAATCTCAACACACAGTCCCCCATCCAATTTGAAACCATACCGGACTCTGCTTAGCTTTGCAAATGTGCAAGCAGTTTTATTGCCACACCACAAAACTGAGAGGAGATACAATCACCATCTTCAAATATCTGAAGAGCCAGCCACCACATGGATGATGGAGCGAGCTTGTTTTTCTTTTGCTCCAGAGGGAAGGACCTAAACCAATGGATTCCAGTGACAAGGAAGGACATTCCAACTAAACATTAGCAAGACCTTTGTCCCAGTAAGAGCTGCTCAATGGGGGAACAGAGTCCCTTGAAAGGTGAAGTTCTTTAAGCAGAGGTTGGGTGTGTGGGATGTGAAACACAAGAGCAGTCAAGTACAACATTCCTAGAGTGAACATGTTTACACATGGGGAGGGATGTTTGTCCAGCCAGCAGGTCAACTTCCTGTTTCCTTCTGGGCTGGGACAGACTTCCTCTGCATGTGACTAGAGGTGGGTGTGGCCTCACCTGTGCAGGTAATGACAAAAGCACAGGGCAGGGCAGCCACCTCTCTCTCTTTGACTACATGCATCGAAGAAGCAACATCTGCTTAGCCAAAGATGCTCTCCAGCCAAGAGAGGACAAAAGGACTGTCTCCTTATGAGATAGTTTCCAGGTGTATGTTACTTTTCTAAGCTAATTCTGCCTTCTGGGATCCAATTGTGAACAGAATGTGAGTGAGTAAACTCTTTTTATACTTTTATAGAAGACTGTCGTGTCTTATCTTTTATAAGGGAATAAGGGGGAAATACCAGAACAGTTATTAGAGAGGCTTTAGTGAGCCTGAGCAAACGCATCTGCTGCGAGTTTAGAAGGGGGAATGTTACTCTGCTAAATTGTGAACTTGTTAAGACAAGTTGGAAAGGCTATAATCAAACAATATATCCTCTCCTGCATCCCTGAACATGCCCACAGGGTGATCATCTGTCAAGGCTTCTTCAGACGTGATTCCTGCACTGCAGGGGGTTAGATTAGATGACACTTGAGGGTCCCTTCTCCTCTGCAGTCAGTGCCGGATTTATGTATAAGCTAAACAAGCTACAACTTAGGGCCCCACTCTCTTGGGGGCCCCCCAAAAAATTAAAGGAAAAAAAACCTGGATGTACATTTCCAAAATATAAAATAAAAAAACAAATAAAATAAAACCTACAATTGCATTGTACAGGTTATAACGCTTAATTTCATATTAATAAAGCTATTTATAATTATTAGTAGTTTGCATCATATATTTACACCTATTATTATTTCATATTATAGCAAGTTTCTAGAGGACTAGGTTATGAGTCTTTGTCAATTGTGTTTCTCAATGAGCTTTTGTTATTGCCAAATGCCAATGTGTTTGCATTCTTAAGTTTGTTATGAATAAATAATCAGTTTAAGTTAGAGCTTAATAATTATTTCACTATTGATATACCTCCTCTTAATTGCATCTCACTATTAATATACTTCTTCTTAATTGTATTTCAGTTCAGCAATTACTTTGATAAAATATGTACTTTGTTATGTGCAAATGGCTTTAGATACCTACTAGATCCATAAATTACTATATAGCATATATTCAACACAAAAAACAGCAACCATTGGTTGTTGACAAAGAACAGCTGGACATATAAAGGGCCCCATTAACTTCAGTAGCTTAGGGCAGGGGTAGGAACCTAAGACCCGGGGGCCAGATGCGGCCCAATCGCTTTCTAAATCCGGCCCACGGACGGTCCAGGAATCAGCGTGTTTTTACGTGAGTTGAATGTGTCATTTTATTTAAAATGCATCTCTGGGTTATCTGTGGGGCCTGCCTGGTGTCTTTACATGAGTAGAATGTGTGCTTTCATTAAAAATACATCTCTGGGTTATTTGTGGGACATAGGAATTCGTTCATTATTATTTTTTTCAAAATATAGTCCGGCCCCCCACAAGGTCTGAGGGACAGTGGACCAGCCCCCAGCTGAAAAAGGTTGCTGACCCCTGGACTAGGGCCTCATCAAACCTAAATCCAGCCCTGCCTGCTATTCTACAATTATATGATTCCTTGAAGGTTTTAAAGCAGAGGCTGAATGGCCATCTATCAGGGATTCATTCTTCAGGTGTGATTCCTAGATTACCATTGGGGTCTCTTCCAGCTCTACAATTCTGATTGTGCACCCATCCCAAATCTGGGATCCCATGGATTCTGGTGGGCATTCTTGCCACAGGCTGGGATCTACCTGGTGGTTCCAGTTCCTGCTAAGAGGAGGCTGGGAGCAGGCAAAGTGATTTTTCCTTCCGCTGCTCCTGTGGGGCTCCCAGCCCAGAGAGCCATCAGTGCGCTAAGTGCTTGTGTCTCTTTCTTCGAATACAAGAGGCTTTATCGGCACGGCTCCGTGTAATGCGTCGGCTGATCAGCTCCGCACAAAGGCCTCCTTTATGCCGCCTGGCATTGATTCCAGGCAATCCATTACTGCCCTCCTGCACATTTAATTGACGGCTCAGCACTGCGCCGATTGAGCCTTTTGTTTTCTTGGACAGCAAGTGAGCAGGGAGGAAAGGAGGGAAACAGCTATCCTGCAAACTGTGAAGACTCTGGGATTTCGGACCGAGAGCCAGCATGCCAGCATAGTTAGTGTGTAACACCTGGGAGAGACCAAGGTTCAAATCCTGCACTTGGCCACGAAACTGACGTGGGGAATCGTGGTTCAGCCAGTGCCTTCTCTCAGTGTTAGATATAAAAGCTAAGTGCCAAATGGCACCTGAAACTTAAGTTACAGTTGCCACAACGGAATGGGGTTGGACTAGATGGCCCTTGAGGGTCCCTTCCAATGCTACAATGTGTTGCAAATGTTTGGTGCCTCCTCCTCTCTCTGCCGAGTGGTGGCAAGAGTGTCAGGAACTCACCCTACACTCGAGTAGGACCTTGGCAGAGACACATGCCTGACTGGCATGTTCTCTCCCTGCTGGTCAATCGTTCGGGAGCTTCAAAAGCTTTCTTCAGCCCGAACATCACAGCGACCGATGCAACAGACACCGGCACACTTAGGGATCCGCAGAGTCTTCGTGGATTGTGTAACAGACCTCAGCAACTCAACATTTGGGCTAATCTACTTTATTTATATATAAACAGACACGGAGCACTGCAACATGGCTCCCTCTCTCTCTAGCATCAGACAGCAAAGAGAGAAAGAACAAAGGACAATAGTCCCACTTCACGGAACACAGTAATACAAACATCCTGTCTCCGTCACTTCCCAGTCTGTGGAATGAAAACATACACCATCATGTGACAGAGAACAATCCCATGACTGCAATCATGGAGCAGGAATTCTAACAAAGAGTCCAGGGGGGTTCCAGGCACTCACCCAGGGTCTGTGGTCCTTTGGAGAATTGAGGCACGGCGGAGACTGTCTAAGCTTTAAGACAGGTGGCTTAGTCCCCTATATACACTTTCCGTCTGCACGGAGGGAGTCCAGATCTTACAGCATGGTCCTTTCAAGAGGGACTTGTCCCCCATAGCAGGGCAGCCCTGGAGACCAAGACATCTCTCCCAGCCAGCCAGCCTTCAGCCAGCCTGCCCAAGATGGATCCCAGTTTCTCTTCTTCCTTCCTCTTCCCAAAACACCTTGCTAATAACTCTCTTTTCCCATCACCTCACACCCAGTTCCCCTGGCAACCTTCCAAGCCCCCAATCTCCGTTCACACCTTGGGGCAAAGAGGAAGGACAGTTCTCTCCCGTTGCCAGTGGCTCTCAATGGACCTCTCTTGTTTCTTAATGGCCCTACTTTGGCCAGGTCATTTTGCATAGGCTAACCCAGGAATTCCTCTGCAGCTTGTATCTCTCCCTTCACATCCCAAATAATCAAAATCCTACCATCTATTAATTTCTAGGGTTTCGGGGAGGTCCCCCCCCAATCCATAACAAATGCTACAATTCTACATTTTACATCCTTAAGATATCAGTGACTTCCCCTCTTCTCGAGAGTGGCGCCTGCCCTGTGGAACACCCTCCCATCAGATGTCAAGGAAATAAACAACTATCTGACTTTCAGAAGACACCTGAAGGCAGCCCTGTTTAGGGAAGTTTTTAATGACTGATGTTTTATCGTGTTTTTAATATTCTGTTGGGAGCCGCCCAGAGTGGCTGGGGAAACCCAGCCAGATGGGCAGGATATATTATTATTATTATTATTATTATTATTATTATTATTATTATTGATAAAATACAATGTTTTTCACAAAAATATGCATTTTGACTTCTCTTTCCCTCCCCCCCCACTCCTTTTGTGGTTTATTATATTTTAAAATTTGTAACACTGCATCTCCTTCATTACTCCAATTAACAATTACTCCCCAGTTAGCCTTTAACTGTTTGGTTTAAGTCAGGAATGTCCAAAGTCTGTTTCAGGGGCTTAATCTGGCCCGCTGGTTGGTTTAATCTGGCCCCTGTGGCAGTTTATTTCCTGGGGTAAAATCAACTTTCCTGCGGAAAACAACTTTGGTTGGCCCTCACGGCCTTTCACTTCATCAAATCTGGCCCTCTTTGAAAAAAGTTTGGACACCACTGGTTTAAGATAATCCTGCTAATGAACTTACATATTTGTACAATAACATTTCAGACAATCCATGAATTTCCCCCAGTCTTTTATAAAGTCCCCCCCTTCTTGGTCCCTTACTGCTCCCGTAAGTGCCCGTAAACTGCCATCTTTCTTCCTACCCGCTGCCCTGCAAGCAGAAATCCTCTCTGGCCTGTTCAGACCTTGTATGAAGCATGCATAGCCTGGATGAAAGACAAGGACAGCCCATCCCTTGACACCCGGGGCAAGGCATGGGGCTCCCCCTGCCTCTGAGCACGTGGGGCCAGCTGTCACAACTAGCCTGACCTTTCGAGGAAGAACCTTTGCTCTCCCGCTGAGCGAAGCACCTTTGGCCTGGCTGTCAGTCAGCTGGAAGGGGGCTTGTCATTTGGCAGGACCCCACGACCACCATCCCAGGCGCGATGCCCCTTGGATCTTGAGCGCTGTGCAGCTGACAGGTTCTGAGAAGGGTCGCAAAGCACTTTCTAGATAATAGAATAATCCGAGGGTGATGGCAGTGGAGTAAAAAATGTAAGGTCTTATATATATAATAAATGTTCATAAATGTACCAATCTAGCACGTACATAGATATGGGGACCACATGTCTGGATCAGCACAGGAAGACCGTCCTGAAACCATTTTGACTCCCAAACTGACCAAATGTTTTCTCTGCAAGGAGGGGGGTGGTGAGGGAACCTTCCCATTGTCTCAGGAATTGGGGAATCACCATCTCAAAGGAATGGCCAGACTACCAGGAAAGGCAATCAGATAAGGCATTATCAAATAACCTGGCAGACAGGAAAAACAACAACATTCAAATTTCTGTTGTAGACCACCTTTTCTGTGATGTAGGTATGATGTTTGTGGGGGGTGGTCTTGGGTTACACCCCTTCTGTGACGTATGTATGATGTATGGAGGGGTGGTGTTGAGCTCCAGGGCAGGCAATTTAAAATGTCTATATAAGGGTGGGCACACCTTTGTTTGGGGTCCTCCTCCTTTCCTGCGTGTGAAGGGGGCACCCTGTTGCAACAGTTCAATAAAGATCAGGCTTACGAGCCGCTTTGCTTCTCAGTATTCTCTCCTTGGCCTCTGTTATTTTCTCCGACCGATGGAAAACCTGCAAAGGACTCTATAAGGGCTCTTGTGCTCCCCATAAGGGAATAAGGGCAGATTTTTGTTTATTACAGCAGCTACGTTCCTCAGGCTCCTAGTCTTCTTCTTCTTCTTTGGCGATCCCTCGTAGCTGAGTGAGATTGTCTCCCATAAACACGGCTTTAACAACGAGTCCATAAGTGACTGTGGAGGCCAATTCTGGATTCACACGTCCTTCCACAGTGGGGACATTGGTTTCCGATCATGGTGTGGATTTGCCAAGCGTGTCTTCCTCTTAGCACATTTCTCCATTGCGTCCTGAGTTTGAGTGTCTTCAAAGCCCATGACATCTTTGGTAAAGGCTGTCAAGTCCTGCAGGGCCCTAGTCTCTTGTGACAGAGCATTCCACCAAGTTGGGGCCAGTACTGAAAAGGCCCTGGCCCTAGTTGAAACCAATCTAACCACCTTGTGACTTGGGACCTCCAAAGTGTTGTCATTTGTGGACCTTAAGGTCCTCTGCGGGGCATACCCGGAAAGGCGGTCCCATAGGGCTTTAAAGGTCAAAACCAGCACCTTAAACCTGACCCTGTACTCCACCGGGAGCCAGTGCAGTTGGTAAAGCACTGGATAAATGTGATCCCATGGCAAGGACCCCGTAAGAAGGCTCGCCGCGGCATTCTGCACCCGCTGGAGTTTCTGGGTCAGCTTTAAGGGCAGCCCCGCATAGAGTGAGCTACAATTGTTAACGGAGAAATATGAGGGCTCCCTTGGACAAAAAAACAAGGACACCAGCCAGGAATAGCAGAGCAAAACAGCAGGCTTGGTCTTGATTGAAGACTGTTGTGACAGGACTCCACCTGCCACCAGGTGGAACAAGATGGAAGCCCCGAACAAAACAGAACACAAACTTTTATTAGCAGCTCATCCCCATGTTACACCCCCCTAACTACATCACTAATACATCATGGTTAGTCTGGTGGCAGTAATCTGAGCATCCTGGACCCTGCCCCATGCTTCCCCTTGCCCTCCACCAAACACCCATCAAGTGCAACAAAAAAGATATTTCCATTTCCCTGTTTCCCAGCCAAGTTTATCACACGCTTTTGTCTTGATCTGGGTTTGTTATTTCTGGAATGGCTACCTGTCTAGCGCTCAGGTATCAGGATGCCAGGAATTATCACCCAGGCAGAGGGGCTGCTGAGGAGCTGAGCTCCCATGTCTATATGAATTTCTGAAGTTTTCCCAGTGAGCCAGTGCATAGATACATCTATCAGTGAATTCTTACATTTGGTATTCTGCAGCAAAGGCCCTTTGAATAGATAGGAAGAAACTGTGATGAAGTGTTTTGTGGGGTCAAATCACAAAAGTCACAAAAGTGATGTGCTGTTTTTGGGAGTGGACTGCATGTGCATGATATCTGCTGGAGGGGGAACACCCCCAACCTATACATAAATTCCTGCAACACAATAATCAAGCCTGGAGGTGACTGTCGCATGGATCACTGTGGCCAGATCAGGGCGAGAAAGGTAAGGGACCAACTGCTTAATACTTTCTTAATAAGAAAGAGAGAGAGAGAGAGAGAGAGAGAGAACACCTGTTGATGCTACAGATACAGGCCCTCTGCCCGGGTGCAGGAGATGCTCTGCTGAGCATCCTCCCAGTTTTCTGCGCCTTCATCTCCGCAGGAACCTAAGAAAGCATTAATGCCAGCGCACTGCCCAGCGAGTGGCTTCAAGGTACACTGCTACTATTATTATCGGTGTTATGAAACATGTGCTCTTGCGCACATGGAAGGCCTGTTGCATCCACATCCCCAGTAGGTTCCGGTTGCCAAGGTCCCCCAGGTAGCCATGGAAACCTCCCAACGGGATACTGCTCTGATGGCAACCAATCCTGAGGGAGCCTGTGGGAAAGAATGGCTTTTCTCCCTCGTTGGGGGGCTTGTTTGTTTGTTTCTCGTTTATGGTTGGAGGTGGAGTTGGTGGTGGAGGTGATGATGGCCTTGGGAGGTTTACGCAAGCACAGCGCTCCCTTCATAGCACAGCAGGGGCGGCTGATTCCCAGAGAAGGGGCCTGTTGCCTTCACCCTCAAAGCTCCATCAAATTTGGGCAGCAAAAATGAGGGTGCAAAGGGGTTTAAACCTCTCCACACAGCCCAGTGCCCTGAGGGGGAGACGAATTGCCTCTTCCCCCAGTCATCCGATTTATCATTCAATGGGGGCTGATCTCTGGGGAGCTTGCATGTGTTTCTGTGCGCCTGCGTGCATGAGAATGCAGGGTAGCTACACCTAAGACTGCTAGGGATTGGAACCCACTACCCTGCCCCAGATGGGTGGTCACAGGCCAATGCAAACTTAGCCAGCCTTCCTTTCATGGAATCATAAGGCTGAGATAGAAGGGACCCAAAGGGTCGTCCAGTCCAACCCTTTGCAGCACAGAAATCCCAGCTTTGTAAGTGGCAGAGTTTGGAACTCGGGGCCCTGTCCTCCCCGCAAGGCCCCTCTCTACAAATACCTTATTTTCCTCCTAAAATTTTAAGAGTGTGTGTCTAGCTCATCCAACCAACAAGGCCACTTTTGGCCAAGATTACAGTGGGCTTCAGAAGACAGGCATGAACCTGCATTGCGCTAACTTGAGCCAATGGCCCAATGCTGTCCGCTCTGACTGCCAGCAAGCTCCAGCAGCGAGGTCTCCTCTCGGCTCATAAGAGACCCATCTTCTGGACTAAGATCTTCAGGTGGGGCCTCGCTCCAAAACTCCTTCAGCATTAGAGAAGGGGCAGGGCCTTTTCGGTGGTGGCACCCTCCGGATATAATTCCATCCCCAGCAAAGCTCAACCATCTCCTTCCATCGGCCAAACTTTGCTGCTGTTGCTTTTTCTAGTTGGGATCTAGCAGCTGCATTTAGTACTTCGCCGTGCTTTAAAAAAAAAATTCGCTGACGCCCTGTCAAGTCATGCTGTCTTTGCTATGTGAAGATGGATTTTTATTTTAGACAGTTGTGTGTTTGCTAGATTTATGATTTGCCTGTGTAAAAATAGCCTCTAGCTGACAAACACGGTAAAACAGATAAACAGCAATCTAACAAATCATGGAATCATAGCATTGGAAGGGACCCAAGGATCATCTAGTCCGGGCACGTCCAACAGATAGCTGGTGATCTACCAGTAGATCACTGGACATCTGTGGTAGATCACTGGTAGATCCCTGGCTCCCCCCAAAGAAGCTCAACAAGTTTGGCTCCCCTAAAATAAGCTCAACATATACATCCTGCACCCCACAAAAACGGGTCTTTTCTACTCCCTAAAGAAAACTCAACAACTTTGACTTGAACCCCTCAAAAAGGGGTAGATCACCGCCAGTCTTTAACTGTGAGTAGATCACAGTCTCTTGGGAGTTGGTCACCCCTGATCTAGTCCAACCCCCTTTAATGCAGGGAGTCCTTCAAGCTTTCAAACAGCTTTTACCTTTAGATAGTTCTTTCTAAATTGTAATTGCCCCTACCTATGTGACGCGGGTGGTGCTGTGGGTAAAACCTCAAAAGCCTAGGACTTGCCGATCGCATGGTCGGCAGTTCGAATCCCCGCGACGGGGTGAGCTCCCATTGCTCAGTCCCTGCTCCTGCCAACCTAGCAGTTCGAAAGCACCCTTAAGTGCAAGTAGATAAATAGGTACCGCTTTATAGCGGAAAGGTAACCGGCGTTTCTGTGTGCTGCTCTGGTGCCGGTTCGCCAGAGCAGCTTCGTCACGCTGGCCACGCGACCCAGAAGTGTCTGTGGACAGCGCTGGCTCCCGGCCTCTAGAGTGAGATGAGCGCACAACCCTAGAGTCTGTCAAGACTGGCCCGTATGGACAGGGGTACCTTTACCTTTACCTATGTGACAGCCCTTGAGATATTTGACGATGGCTCTCCTATCTTCTCTCAGTCTCCCCTTTTACAGGCTAAATGCACCCAACTCCTTCAACCGTTCCTCATCACGCTTGGTTTCCAGATTCCTGATCATCTTGGTTGCCCTCCTCTGCACGCTTCCCAGCTTCTCAATATCCTTCTTAAACTGTGGTGCCCGCAGTTGAATCAAAACTATATATTAAGAAATTCCCGGGAACCCATAAATGTCCACAGCTAAATTGATGTGTGTTGTAGTTTTGCTGGGTTCTTGCAAGCTACATGGAAAGATGCAATAGATTGACTGAATGAATCAATATGAGCCAGCCTTGATCTTTGAGATCTCAGAACTGAACTGGGGAACCTTTGAAGGTTCCTTGCCTGACACTAAACCTTAAACCAGTTCCTGAGACACCAGGCGACCCTCAGCCCCTTGGGAGTCCACTTGGCCCTTTGCATAAGAACGTAAGAAAAGCCTGCTGGTTCTGGCCAGTGGACCTGATCTATGGATCAGGTTATCGTCTTCTCTCTTAAATCTGGGGTGAATCTTTTCCTTGACAATGAAAATGATGTCTGCTGGGATGGTGTTTGGGCTCTGGAACGAAATGCAGGATGAAGCCCAAAGGGCGTGTGGGATTCAGACCCAATGGTTGTCCCTGGCATCTGCAGGGAGGGCAGAAAGTAATAATAGTAATAATAATAATAATAATAATAATAATAATAATAATAATAATAATAATAAAATTTATACCCCACCCTCCCCAGCCAGAGCCGGACTCAGGGTGGCTAACACCAGTAAAATTACAATAAAAACATAATAGGGGGGGAACCCAATTTAAAATACAGGTTAAAATGCAATTTAAAATGCAGCCTCATTTTAAAAGTAGCCCATAGATCAAAACCATCAGGGGAGGGAAACATAAGGGTCAGACTGAATCCAAACCAAAGGCCAGGCGGAACAGCTCTGTCTCGCAGCCCTGCGGAAAGATGTCAAGTTCCTCAGGGCCCTGGTCTTTTGTGACAGAGCATTCCACCAAGTCGGGGCCAGTACTGAAAAGGCCCTGGCCCTAGTTGAGACCAGTCTAACCACTGCAATTAATCCAGGATGAGGCAGCTAGACTGGTGACTGGGAGTGACCGCCGGGACCACATAACACCGGTCCTGAGAGATCTGCATTGGCTCCTAGTATGTTTCTGAGCACAAGTCAAAGTGTTGGTGCTGACCTTGAAAGCCTTAAACAGCCTTGGCCCAGTAGACCTGAAGGAGCGTCTCCACCCCCATCGTTCAGCCCGGACACTGAGATCCAGCTCCGAGGGCCTTCTGGTGGTTCCCTCATTGCGAGAAGTGAGGTTACAGGGAACCAGACAGAGGGCCTTCTTGGTAGTGGCGCCTACCCTGTGGAATGCCCTCCCATCAGATGTCAAGCAAATAAGCAGCTATCTTCTCTTTAAAAGACATCTGAAGGCAGCCCTGTTTAGGGAAGTTTTTAATATTTAATGCTAGATTGTTTTTAACACTCGATTGGGAGCCACCCAGTGTGGCTGGGGAAACTCAGCAAGATGCGCAGGGTATAATTAATAAATTTATTATTATTATTATTATTATTATTATTAGATCCATTTGGAGGTGCCAGTTTTTGGCTTCACTAGGAGCGCCCTATTGCCAAAGATGACCAAAGTCTGTCCCTGTAGGATAAAAGCTTTTCTCTATCCACTTTCTTTCCCTGCCCCCGCCCCTCCGTCAGGTTGGCATAGTCCTTTGAAAGCGAAAAAGAATCGAGGGAGAGAAAGAAGGAAATTGTTTTTTGCCACCTGTGGATTTGACTGCAGCAGCTGCTCTTTCCGGAGCCGGCGAGCAAAAACAGCTCAGTGCAGACAGGGCCCCTCGGGCAGAGCTTGCCAAGCAGGCCGCGCTAATCTGGGCTCCGTTATTTAAAAATAAAGCGAAATCCAATGTCTGATTAATGAAGACAGACAAACCCGGCGAGGGGCCGGCAGCTCCCGGTTCCTGCAAACAGAGGCGAGGCGAGATGAGGAGCAGGAAGGAGGGAGGGCAGCTAAACCCCCAACCGCTGGGAGCATCAGGGCAAACCAGGAGGGTCAGCAGTGCCAGGGCAGGAGGCTCAGACTTTGGGTGCATGTTCAAGGCTGGCTTCTGAAATATACTCGGAGTGGAGAGTGGATTTCATGCTCTTTATTCAGCTCATAGTGGTGAGGAGGAATGGAAGTTCCCCCCAAATATCTGCTTTATATACATTATTTACACAATGGGCTGCACATGATTGGCTAATTCCGGGATTCTCCTGTAGGCCAATCAGGTTGTGGATTCACTTCCACCTGGAACTGGATTGGGTGGCTCCTGAGAACCAGTCATACTGCTGCATTGTTCTAGGACCAATCAGACTGCTGCATTTTGGATCCTATTGTTC
>JAXCMG010000092.1:623906-721682 GCA_034642415.1 Podarcis siculus | reverse complement strand
ATTGTTCTAGGACCAATCAGACTGCTGCATTTTGGATCCTATTGTTCTAGGACCAATCAGACTGCTGCATTTTGGATCCTATTCAACTCAGTACATAACACCTTCAAGCCTGTGGCATCTTCAAATCATTGCAGCCTAACCTACCTCACAGGGCTGTTGTGGGAAATTAAAGGAGGAGGAGGAAAAGAAACATGTACAGTCAGACTTCGGGTTACAGACACTTTGGGTTTCGCATGGCGCTTGCGCATGTGCAGAAGCACTAAATCACGCTTTGCGCATGCCCAGAGGCACTGAATCACGACCCGCACATGCTCACATGCAGCGCTGTGGGTTGCGAACGCTGCGGGTTGCGAATGTGCTTCCCGCACGGATCACATTTGCAACCCAAGCGTCCACTGTATCTCAGACCCCCCAAGCGCCCCTATTTTCCAGGGACTTCCTTGATTTAGAGAAGCCGTCCTAGTTTCCTATTTGATCCCGGAATATCCCACTTTTCCTTAGGACATCCCTATTTTCATTGGGGGACGCAGGTGGTGCTGTGGGTTAAACCACAGAGCCTAGGACTTGCCAAACAGAAGGTCGGCAGTTCGAATCCCCATGACAGGGTGAGCTCCCGTTGCTCGGTCCCTGCTTCTGCCAACCTAGCAGTTCGAAAGCACATCAAGTGGAAGTAGATAAATAGGTACCACTCCAGCGGGAAGGTAAACGGCATTTCCGTGCACTGCTCTGGTTTCCCAGAAGCGGCTTAGTCATGCTGGCCCCATGACCCAGAAGCTGTATGCTGGCTCCCTCGGCCAGTAAAGCGAGATGAGCACCGCAACCCCAGAGTTGTCCGTGACTGGACCTAATGGTCAGAGGTCCCTTTACCTTTTACTATTTTCATTGGAGAAATGGATGGATAGATTTATCTAAGCCCTGAGCCATCTGAAGGCAATCCTGTACTGTATAGGAATATTTTAAATGTTTAATATTTTATTATATTTTTATATATTTTGGAAGCTGCCCAGAGTGGCTCGGGCAACCCAATAAGATGTGTGGGGTATAAATAGTAAAATTATCATTATGGAATGGGACGTCCCTATTTTCATCAGAGAAATATGCTGGAGGGTATGGTATCTTGAGCTTCTTGCAAGGGGCAAGGAATGGGGTATAGAGGCAATTAATAAATAATTTTTATATACTTGAGTTCTTGTAATGTGATCATATCTCAGCACCTTGCCTTCTTTATTTAAAAGCATCAGAGGACATGATCAACTTGCTTAGGTTTGCAAATATAGCTGAGAAATTTGCACTCGGCTGCACACCACCCCCAAAAATGTTGGTTTTGAAGACATGACCTCCACACTGGTGGCCAAACTTTCCAATGCTCTATCTTTTGGGATCCAGTTTGAATTGTCCGCAAAAAAGAAGAAGAAAAGCTTGCAGATTTGTGGGGTGGGGAGAGATGTTCCATATCCTCCAACATTTCTCCCACAAAAATAGGGACGTCCTAAAAGGTCCATATAGTTAAAGCTCTGGTTTACCCAGTAGTGATGTATGGAAAGGAGAGCTGGACCGTAAAGAAGGGTGATCGCCGAAGAATTGATGCTTTTGAATTCTGGTGCTGGAGGAGACTCTTGAGAGTCCCATGGACTGCAAGAAGACCAAACCTCTCCATTCTGAAGGAAATCAGCCCTGAGTGCTCACTGGAAGGACAGATCCTGAAGCTGAGGCTCCAAGACTTTGGCCACCTCCTGAGAAGAGAAGACTCCCTGGAAAAGACCCTGATGTTGGGAAAGATGGAGGGCCCAAGGAGAAGGGGACGACAGAGGACGAGAGGATTGGACGGTGTTCTCGAAGCTACCAGCATGAGTTTGACCAAACTGCGGGAGGCAGTGGAAGACAGGAGTGCCTGGCGTGCTCTGGTCCAGGGGGTCACGAAGAGGCGGACACGACTAAACAACTAAACAACAACAACAAATTCCATAATGATCATAATAATGTTTTTATTATTTGTACCCCACCCCGCCTGGGTTGCCCCAGCCACTCTGGGTGGCTTCCACCATAATATAAAAGCATAATGAAAAATAAAATGTTAAAAATATTTTCCCTAGACAGGGCTGCCTTCAAATGTCTTCTAAAGATTGAATACCTTGGATCCCGAATGTCTTACAAGTCGAACGTTTTGGCTCCCAACGCCGCAAACCCGGAAGTGAGTGTTCCAGTTTGCGAATGTAACGTCAAACACAGCTTCTGCTGCTTCCGATTGGCTGCAGGAGCTTCCTGCAGCCAATCGGAAGTCGCGCCTTGGTTCTCAAACGTTTTCAGAAGTCAAACGGACTTCCAGAATGGATTCCATTCGATTTATGAGGTACCACTGTAGTTACTCATCTCCTTGCCTCAGGGGTCACAGAACTCCATGCCCTCCAACATTTCTCTGATGTAAATATGGATATCCTAAGGAAAAGTTGAGCGTTCTGGGTTCAGATCGGAAACAGGGGCAGCTTCTGTAAAACCGGGAAAATAGGGACACTTGGATGGTCTGGATGTTATGGGGGGCGCCATATTGGGAGGCATAGATCTGGAACGAGGAGGCCCGACCCGAAGCAGAACAGAGAGACGGGCTGAGTAGGCGATCCGTTTTGGCGAGGAGAGCTGTCATCCTGACATCTCACGTGCAACGAAAGAAAGAAAGCAATGTGTGGGCAGCTAATGGAGGGGAAAGCGGGAACACAGAGGGAGGGGGGCCTGTGGAGTCTGAAAGGATTTTGAAGGGAGGGGGGCTCGCTTTCCCTTTCTGGCACGCTTAAAAGCTTTCCCAGTGTACAAGTACACAAGTACACACACACACACACACACTTGATTTCCTGCCCACATACATCTTGACTTTAATAAGGTTTAAGTTAACTGTTGCTAGCTACTATTGATGCTATAATCTCTTCCTTTCAAGGAACTCGGGGCAGCAGACTTGGTGCCAATCACGGCTGCCAGTCAGTGCAGACAGAATTGGTCTAGATGAGCCAGGGGTCAGACTTAGCTTCTAGGTGCCTGAGGTTTAGGGAGGTCGTTTATCACGTACTTAATGGCTTTGTGGTTGTCAGCTCGCACAACCACAACATCTTTTATCAGTGACTTGGATGAAGGAATGGAGGGGATGCTCATCGAATTTGCAGATGACACCAAACTGGGAGGGGTAGCTAAGGCCACAGAAGACAGAATCTGAACTCAAAACGACCTGAACAGATTGGAGAACAGGGTGCAAGCTAACAAAATGAAATTCAGTAGGGACAAAGTTAAAGTTCTGTACTTAGGAAGAAAGAACCAGATGCACAAATATAAGATGGGGGACACCTGGCTTTCTAGCAGTACAGTGACACCTCGGGTTAAGTACTTAATTCGTTCCGGAGGTCCGTTCTTAACCTGAAACTGTTCTTAACCTGAAGCACCACTTTAGCTAATGGGGCCTCCCACTGCCGCCACTCTATTTCTGTTCTCATCCTGAAGCAAAGTTCTTAACCCGAGGTACTATTTCTAGGTTAGCGGAGTCTGTAACCTGAACCGTGTGTAACCTGAAGCGTATGTAACCTGAAGCGTATGTAACCCGAGGTACCACTGTACATGTGAAAAGGATCTAGGGGTCTTGGTGGACCACAAGCTTAACATGAGTCAACAGATCAACGTTCTAGAACCTAAGCCTTATGAGGAACAGTTGAAGAAGGTAAGTATGTTTAGCCTGGAAAAGAGGAGACTGAGAGGAGATATGAGAGCCATCTTCAAATAACTTAAGGGCTGTCACCTGGAAGATGGAGCAAGCTTGTTTTCTCCTGCTCTGGAGGATAGGACTCGAACCCGTGGCTTCAAGTTGCAAGAAAGGAAATTTTCTGACAGCAAGAGCTGTTCAGCAGTGGAACAGACTCCCACAAGAGGTGGTGGACTCTCCTTCCTTGGAGGTTTTTAAGCAGAGATTGGATGGTCATCTGTCCTGGATGCTTTAGCTGAGATTCCTGCATTGCAGAGGGTCAGACTAGATGACCCTTGGGGTCCCTTGAAACTCTAAGATCCTATATGAGTCTATGAATTGAAGAAGGATGCTGACAAGCTGGAACGTGGGCAGAGGAGGGCGACAGAGATGAGCAACGGTCTTGCCATCATGGCTAGTAGCCACCAATCATCCTCTCCTCCCTGAATGGAGAAACATGCTTTTGCCCGCTTCCCCTGGCCATCTCTTGGGATTCCTCCCAAATTTGCAGAGAAGAAACCCAGATAGCTCTGCTCTGCAGTTGCCAGAAGCCACAGGAGGAGAGAATGGCTCTGGTGCTCAAATCCAGCTTGCAGTTAATAATAATAATAAATAATAATAATAATAATAATAATAATAATAATAATAATAATAATAATAATTTATTTATTCCCTGCCTATCTGCCTGGGTTTCCCCAGCCACTCTGGGTGGCCGCTGTCATAGGGTTGCCATATTTTGAAGAGCAATAAAAGAGAACACATTTGCAGACTTCTACTTTTAACTAAGGGACGCGGGTGGCGCTGTGGGTTAAATCACAGAGCCTAGGACTTGCTGATCAGAAGGTCGGCGGTTCGAATCCCCGCGACGGGGTGAGCTCCCATTGCTCGGTCCCTGCTCCTGCCCACCTAGCAGTTCGAAAGCACGTCAAGTGCAAGTAGATAAATAGGTACCGCTCCGGTGGAAAGGTATATGGCGTTTCCGTGCGCTGCTCTGGTTCGCCAGAAGCGGCTTAGTCATGCTGGCCACATGACCCGGAAGCTGTACGCCGGCTCCCTTGGCCAATAAAGCGAGATGAGCGCTGCAACCCCAGAGTCAGCCACAACTGGACTTAACAGTCAGGACTTAACAGGACTTTACCTTTACTTTTAACTATGGATCACTATGATGACTCTCATTTTACCTACCCATGAAAAGGAGGAAGTTTCCAGGAAAAAGAGGACATATGGCAACTTGGCAGGTCCTTCCCTCCCTCAATGGGACAGTCTTTCTGGAGAGGGAAGCATTAATCCTCACTCTCACGGTTGCGATCTTTGTGATTTCTTTGTTTTTATTTTATGAGCTTTCCCATCACGGAACTGTAGCGTTGGACCATGATCCCCAAGGGCTGCTCAAATATCCTTAAGTTATCAATTAAAGGGATAAAGTGGGTAGAGGCAAGTTTTCCTCCCTCTCTTCTAAAGGTAGCTTCGAAAAATTTTACACATCACTTGGGAAGACAGGTGAACTAATCCCAGGGTACTGGAAGAAGCAAAGATCACCAGTGTTGAAGCAATGTTCTTCAACATCAACTTCTTTGGACTGGTCATGTTGTGCGGATGCCTGATGATCGTCTTCCAAAGCAGCTACTCTATTCCGAACTTAAAAATGGAAAGCTTAATGCTGGTGGTCAACAAAAGAGGTTTAAAGACTGTCTCAAGGCAAATCTAAAAAAATGTAGTATAAACACCAACAATTGGGAAACACTGGCCTGCGAGCGCTCCAGTTGGAGAACAGCCTTTACCAAAGGTGTCATGGGCTTTGAAGACACTCGAACTCAGGACGCAAGGGAGAAACGTGCTAAGAGGAAGGCATGCTTGGCAAATCCACACTGTGATCAACTCCCTCCCAGAAACCAATGTCCCCACTGTGGAAGGACGTGTGGATCCAGAATTGGCCTCCACAGTCACTTGCGGACTCATAGTTAAAACCGTGTTTATGGAAGGCAATCTTACTCGGCTATGAGGGATCGCCAAAGAAGAATGGACATCTGGTTGGCCCCTGTGAGAACAGGAGGGTGGACCAGATGAGGCACTGGGCTGATTGAGCAAGCTATTCTTATATTCTAATTTCTTATTTCTTCTCTTTACCCCCATCAACAAAACTTCCACCTGACCTTAAATCCTGCATTCCCACATCCTGTCCTGTCTTTCCTTCTGGATAGGACTTTAACCACCCCAGCCCAACTCCTGGTGCCCATTCCTTCTCCAGCCCCTCTGATCCTTTTCTGCACAAAAGAGGGGGGGGTGAATTTTCACTTACGTGCAGAGCTGAGCGCTGAGCACCCTGCCATTGAAGCCCATGAAGATGCCCCCCCCTCTGCCTCCCACCTCAACCCACGCCAAAGTAATAACTGCTGCCGATTAGGAACAGCGTCTCTTTAATAGGACAGCCGCCGCGCTCTGCCAGACTTTAAAACAGTCATTATTTCATCAGACGCCCCATTAAATTGTCAATTTCCCCCACACCCTGCTCCAACTCGCTTTCCCCACGACTGCTCGGCATGACAGGATCCAAGCTCTGCAAAGCCTGAAGCACAAAAGTGGATTCCCCCTGCGGTCCCAGGTGGCAGTCTCCTCGCCACGGCACCCACCTGCCGCACCTGTTGGATGTCCAGCCTGTGGAGCTGAGCCAACGTCCACTGGCCAGAAGATGGGACCCTCGTCTATCTATGTCCCACCTCCCCCCCCCCAGTTGCTCAAGGTTCTCCTTTGTCCCATTCCAATCTCACAATGACCCTGTGAGGTAGATTAGGCTGACGTCGCCCCATGAGCATCAAGTGGGGAATCTAAGCCTGGTCTCCTAATACAATAATAAATTTTTATTTATACCCTGTCCTTCCCGGTTCAAAAAACCGGGTTCAGGGTGGCTAATAACAGATTTAAAACACTTAATTGATGCAACAAAAAACAGCATAAAATGCAGTATAAAACATGAATAACAATAAATTCAGAATTCAAAAATCAATTTGGGGGGAAATCCATCCAATAAACATTAGATGATCACCAGGGCCAGCTGGCTAAATTAGTCCTATTAGGGCCAGCGAGGAGACCAGGGGAGAATTAGCTGTGGAATCCGAGAGCGGGTAATCTTCATAAAAAGGGGAGGGGGAGGAAAGGAAGGGGAATAAAAGATCAGGCCACATTCTAATGGAAAGCCAGGTGGAATAGCTCTGTCTTACAGGCCCTGCGGAAGGAGGTTAAATCCTGCAGGGCCCTGGTCTCTTGGGACAGAGCATTCCACCAGGTCGGAGCCATCACTGCAAACGCCCTGGCCCTAGTGGAGGATAAACTGACTTCCTTAGGGCCCAGGACATCTAAACTATGATTATTCATGGACCTTAAGGTCCTCTGCGGGGCAGACCAGGAGAGGCGGTCCTGTAAATACGAGGGTCCTAAGCCACAAAGGGCTTTAAAGGTCAAAAACAGCACCTTAAACTTGACCCAATACTCCACCGGAAGCCAGTGCAATCCTCTAACCTCTGGCTTGCCATTCAGGGTTGTTGTTGTTTTCTGGTATGAAATCGAGGCAGCTTTGCAAAATATTACTGGCACAGGGCCTCCAGGGCTGGCAAAACAGTGTCTAGACTAGAGATTGCCAGAAGGTAGATTGGGTAGCTCTCTGGGTGAGATCTAAGACCTTGTGGTAATCGTGGGGGACTCGGTGAAAGTGTGGACACAGTGTGTGGCCACTGTGTATGAGGCAAATGCCATGCTAGGAATCATTTAAAAAGGATTTGAAAATAAAACTGCCCAATGCCCTAATGCCATTATACAATAGACGAAATATAGCTACTCCTTCTCCCTGCCAGGGCACAGTGAGAGTGTCTTTCACAGAGTTCTCTTACAGGAAAACTCGGTGTGCTCCAGCTCCTATCACGTTCCTATCTAGCAAACATGCGTTGTTGGTTTTGACTGCATTCCAAATACCCCACAATCTGCCCCATCTGCAACAAAACATCTCTCTCCTGTATCAGTTTCTGCAGCCACATCAGGCGCTGTAACTTCCAGGAGCTGGCCGGCGGCCGGCTTGAGAAAACAGCACGCAAGAGGTCATTTAACAGAAGATTTATTTCATACAAGCAATTAGCCTCCGACCGCTCTCTCCGAGCGACCATCTATCACAATCAAGTTGACACTTCTGAAGAATGCTTCCAGCTACTGCAGAAAATCTGAACCACCTATCCTTACGTTTCTGGGGTCACACTGCATCACACTGTGGACTCATGTTGAACTTGTGGTCCACCAAGATCCTTTCCACATGTTCTGCTATTAAGTCAGGTGTCCTTCATCTGATATTTGTGTGTCTGGTTCTCCCTGCCTAATCTGAGGCTCGCGTCGCAATGACCTGGTGCCAAGTGATGGACACAGGCCCCGGTACCTCTGGGATCAAATGGGAGGTGATGCAGACTTCCTGGCATTTCCTCAGCTGTTTGAGGAGCTACACTGGAGAAAAAGAGAGGCCACTGCTCTTGCAGGTGCAGGGAGAAAGCTCTCCCTGGCCATGATCCCAGGCTGTTCAAGAACACTTCCTTGTGTGTATGGCTGAGCTCAGATTGCTTTTCCTTTGTCAGTACACTGCACTTCAAAATTCAATGTTGTTACCTTGTCTTGTAAACATTTTCCCTGGCCTTATTTATCTTCTTTGTCTCCCACTCATAATAGAGTTTTGCTGAAGTGTTATTATGGCGGATGCTAACAAAAGAATTTTATTTGGCGGCAGCGGGGGGTGTCTTCTGGAGGGGGTGATAGTTATTTGTTCTATTGTCATTTGATCTATTTTGCATCCCTCAACCTTTGCAGTAAATGTTACTGACTAAAAAATGACAAATACCTGCACTGCTGAGGACATTTCTATTATCCTCTCCCTAGATATTACACTTGAAAACGAATAAAAATATACGAGGAAAGTAATACCGTCACGGGGGTTTATTGGATTAGGGTTGCTACCTTTGGCCGGGCAAAATAAAGGACAAGAGACTGTCTGCATTGCAGGGGGCTGGACTAGACGATCGCTGGGGACCCCACTCTACAGTTCTATGAGTCTCAGAGCAGTTCTGCGGCTGCCAGAGAGGCCCCAAGGAAATCGGCACAAGGCACCTAATTTCTCCACTTCCCCAATTCCGTGGCGCCTGAGAAGCCGGGAGCAGCTGGTACGTTAAACCCAAAGTGGCAGAAAGAGGCTCTTGAGGGATGGGGTTCAGGCGAGGCTGCAGATGAGTTGGCCGGGGAACTCCTCAAGACGCTGGAGGGAACGTCTCCAAGAAAATCAAAGTCGAAAGCCAGCTTTGGAGGCTGGGGGGCTGCAGCTTCGAGGGCCACCCGCTGCAATGCCACTGCCCGTCGCTAATCTGTCCTGGCACGCTCTGCCAGCGCTGCGGGGCTGCAAATGGAGCAATTGAAAGGGACACGGAGGTCGGGGCAGGGAGCAGAGGGCAATTATTTACAGCGAAGAAAGAAACACGCTTCCAGTTTCTTCCTTTTTCGGTAAAGGTGGTTTTTTTTTAATATTTCATTTTATAATCATATAAAACCATTATAACAATGGAGGGAAATTGAAAGATGAAAAGCAGAATGATAAAATTGGCACATGGGTTTAAGGAATCACAAAGCCCAGCTGATTATCAAGCTGAGATTCCTACCTTGCAGGGGGTTGGACTAGATGACCCCATGGGGTCCCTTTTAAGATTTTATGATTCTAACCCCAGCTGCAGACCTGGTCTTCTTCCACAGAGCGCTGATACCGGCCTGTGCCTGCACATGAAGGAACAGGGAAGCAGAGTTGCCATGACCAACTGAAAGCATCTCAGATACTTTTGACTCTTAAGTCAGACCTGCTCTTGTGAGACAGAAGATCTTCCCCCTGCGCTTCGGACCAAACTTGTCTCTCCGGAGTTGGGATTCATTTAATCATCTCATTTATGTGAAGCTCTGTCCCCTCTCTTCCTTCTGAGGTCAAGGCTCTGAGAACTGTCAGTACGTTCCGTCTTATCTTCGCGGAGATCTGTTTTTATTTTATTTTTTCAGATTTTAACAAAAGCCCACACTTATCTGAGCTTTCTGGCAAATTGGATTGCTCGCAGCTTTAACTCTCAGCTACCGGTCAAAGATGTCGCCATCTGTTAAATACATTGCCAGATGCAGGCATGGGGGGAGAAAAAGAGAAAGTCTGTTGGGTTGAATGTTTGACGGCTCAGGGTACATCAAGAGGAGCTGAGGTGTGTTTGCGTCTGCACAATGGGCAACCACATAACCCTGGTCTCGCCGCGTTTGCAACACTGACATCGAATTTATTCCAGAGGCGAAAGGCTCTGCAACAACAGGGGCACCGTTTTGTTATTTCGAGCCTCTTTTGTTCCGGGAAGTTCCCCCAAAATCCCTTTTTGCGCAAACCCTTCTGCCACTTTCCATTCCTGGCGGTCATTGCAAACTCCGCGTTAATTGGTTCAATTGATCAAGATACAGATAGACCACCATTTCATTCACATTCAAGCGATGTGCCGCAAATACACAGGCACATCAAAATCGAAGGTTGCCAGCTGACTGTATAAGATTCCCCACACTCACTTTCATTGTCTGCATAAGCCTGGTGGCGCAGAATCATTGAGCTGTAAAGTTGGGAGAGACCCCCAAGGATCATCTAGTCTAACCCCCTGTGTTGTAAACAAAAAATTGCCCTTTTCCCTTATGGGGTATCCAAGAGCCCATATAGAGTCCTTACGTGGGTTCCCTATTGGCAGGAGAAAATAACAGAGGCCAAACAGAGAATATTGAGAAGCAAAGCAGCTAGTAAGCTTGATCTTTATTGATCTGTTGCAACAGGGTGCTCCCCTCACACGCAGGAGGAGGAGGACCCAGAACAATGGCACGCAAGCCCTTATAAAGACTTTTGAAATTGCCACCCAGTAGATCAAGACCACCCCCAGAAACATCATACATACACCACAGAAGGGGTGTAACCTAAGACCACCCCTCAGATACATCATACCTACATCACAAAAAAGGTGGTCTTAAAACAGAAATTTGAATGTTGTTTTTCTCCTGCCATTGTTTATCTCCTGTCTGGCAAGTTACTTGACTGGATACCCTGGGAAGCCTGGCCAGTCTTTTGTAATGATAAATACATAGTTCCTGGGCCAGGTCACACGCTCACACCCTATTCAAACACAGACATACCCTTAAGACAGGATTTGTGAAGGAAGAGACAATGGGGAGGCTTTTCCATTTTCTTTTGACCTTGCAGAGAAAACATTTGGTCAGTTTGGGAATCAAAATCAGGTCGGTCTTCCTGTGCTGATCTATGCACGTGCTTGGCTGGTACATTTATGAACATTTAACATCTATCTAAGACCTCAAAATTCCTATCACACCTGCAAGGCAGGAATCAAATGTTTAAAAACTAATACTGAAGATGGCTGCTGAGTCTCTGCTGGAAGCGGATTCCACAAGACTGGGCCGACAGCTCAAGGCTTGGTTATGTGTTGACATCAGGCGAGGTTCAGCCTCTCAGGGGACAAACAAAGATGATCTCAGTGATCGTGGGAGAGAGAAAATGCTTCAGGCAATCTCTCAGCCACTCTGGACTGAAGTACTTCAGGGCTTGGTAAATTTACAAAAGAACCTGACTCTGCAGCAGATGAGCAGCCAGAGCAGATGTTTTTAAAATGATGTCCTGTGTTGCTAACTGGTCCAATCTGCAGCCTTGCCTCTGAATCCCTGCGCCAGATGGAGCTTCTGCACCCAGCTCAAAGGCTTCTTCTTCTTCTTTGGCGATCACTCGTGGTGTTATGTACTGAGCTGAATACTAGAACAATAGGATCCAGAATGCAGCAGTCTGATTGGTCCGCAGAGCCACCCAATCCAGCTCCAGGTGGAAGTGAATCAGTGACCTGATTGGCCTGCAGGAGCAGCCAATCAGGCTTCTGGAGGAAGTGAATCAGCGACCTGATTGGCCTGCAGGAGCAGCCAATCAGGCTTCTGGAGGAAGTGACTCCGGAACCTGATTGGCCTACAGGAGCACCCTAGAATTAGCCAATCACGCGGGGCCCATTGTGTAAATAATGTATATATAGCTAGACGTTTTGGGGAAAGCTTCATTCATTGCTACTATGAGCTGAATAAAGGTAAAGGTAAAGGGACCCCTGACCATTAGGTCCAGTCGCAGACGACTCTGGGGTTGTGGTGCTCATCTCGCTTTACTGGCCGAGGGAGCCGGCATACAGCTTCCGGGTCATGTGGCCAGCATGACTAAGCCACTTTTGGCGAACCAGAGCAGCGCACGGAAACACTGTTTACCTTCCTGCCGGAGTGGTACCTATTTATCTACTTACACTTTGACAGGCTTTCAAACTGCTAGGTTGGCAGGAGAAGGGACAGAGCAACGGGAGCTCACCCCGTCACGGGGATTCGAACCGCCGACCTTCTGATCGGCAAGTCCTAGGCTCTGTGGTTTAACCCACAGCGCCACCCACGTCCATGAGCTGAATAAAGAGCATGAGATTCACACTGGACTTCGAGTGTATTTCATGTAGCCAAGTAAGATTGTCTTCCATAAACACCATAAGGCTCAGGGGCAGCCCCACACAGAGCACATTGCAGGAGTCTAGCCCCAAGGTTACCAACACAGAGACTACAATAGTCAGGGTATCCCCAGTCTTAGGAAGAATACTGATTCAGACCATTGGTCCATCCAGCTCAGAAACATCAACATCGGCATCTCTGTAGGCTTCAGACAGGGAGTCTTCTCAGCCTTAGCCAAGACGGAAGCTGGGACCTTCTGCAAGCCAACCAGATGCTCAGAGCACCACAATTTGAGAAGGATATTGACAAACCTGAAAGTGCAACAAAGGGCAACCAAGATGATCAGGGAACTGGAAACCTTAGGAGGAAAGGTTGAAGGAGCTGGGTATGTTTTGCCTGGAAAAGAGATTTGATAGCCACCTTCAAATATCTCAAGCGCTGTTACACAGAGGAGGGAGCATGCTTGTTTTCTCCAGCTCTGGAAGGTAGGACTCGAACCCATGGCTTCGTGTTACATGAAAGGAGATTCCAACTTGGACACCAGGAAGAACTTTCTGGCAGAAAAAGCCCAAACTGGGGCATGGGATGACGTCAGCCTCAGAGAACCAGGTAGCTAAGAGACTTAAGGAGATTTATCAACTCATACCATTGGCTGTTTGTTCACCTCGTCTAAATTTAGTATTTTGGAACGGCATTGTATGAGCTGTCACTTAAGAAGTTAATTCAATATTTGTTAACAATTAGAACTTCTGTTAAAAGAAACACAGTTTCTTCGTCACCCACATTCCAGGCTTCTTAAGTAATAATTTGATCGCACGTTATCACGGCTGTCACAGCTTCTCTGTTCGGGAAGAAGCAAGGGAAATATTTTCAAGCCACAAAACTAACTCAATTGTTACGGCAGGGAGGGAAAGGGACTCAAGCCCGGGGGCCAAAGGCAGGGATATTTTTAAAATGGTTTGAAACATAAGAAGAGCCTGCAGGATCAGGCCAATGGGCCATGTAGACCAGTTCTCACGGTGGCCAAACAGATGCCCCAAAAGGAAATGCGCAGGCAGGATTCGAACACAAGATCCGTCTCCTCTCCTGTAGTTTCCAGCAGCTGGCATTCAGATGCGTTTTGGACTCACTGCTGTCCATGGAGGCGCAGGTCAATTCTGTGTCCAGGGCAGCTGCTTATCAGCTTCATCTGGTACGCAGGATGAGACCCTCCCTGCCCATGGACTGTCTCGCCAGAGTGGTGCATGCACTGGTTATCTCTTGCTTGGACTTCTGCAATGCGCTCTTCGTGGGGCTACCTTTGAAGGTGACCTGGAAACTACAACTAATCCGGAATGTGGCAGCTAGACTGGTGACTGGGAGTGGCTGCCGAGACCATATAACACCGGTCCTGAGAGATCTGCATTGGCTCCCAGTACGTTTCCGAGCACAATTCAAAGTGTTGGTGCTGACCTTGAAAGCCCTAAATGGCCTCGGCCCAGGATACCTGCAGGAGTGTCTCCACCCCCATCGTTCTGCCCGGACACTGAGGTCCAGCGCCGAGGGCCTTCTGGTGGTTCCTTCCCTGCAAGAAGCCAAGTTACAGGGAACCAGGCAGAGGGCCTTCTCTGTGGTGCGCCCCCCCCCCCCCGTGGAACGCCCTCCCAGCAGATGTCAAAGAGAACAACAACTACCAGACTTTTAGAAGACATCTGAAGGCAGCCCTGCTTAGGGAAGCTTTTAATGTTTGATGCATTACTGTATTTTAATATTTTGTTGGAAGCTGCCCAGAATGGCTGGGGAAGCCCAGCCAGATGGGCAGGGTATAAATAATAAATTATTATTATTATTATTATTATTATTATTATTATTATTATTATTATTGCTGCCTCCTGGCTAGTAGCCTTAGATAGGCCTCTCTTTGTCTAATCCTCTTCAAAAGCCATCTAGGTTGGTGGCCATCACTGCCTGCTGTGGCAGGGAGTTCCAAAGTTTAAACATGGATTAGAAAAATGATGCCTCGTTTGGAGAAAGGGGATCTTGAGAATTCTACTCCTTTTGGGCACCCCAGTTTAAGAAGGATATTGACAAGATGACCCCTGTCGGCCAGGAAAACTGATCTCCCAGGACGGCCAGTCGGTTCTTTCTTTGGGAAGCCAGAAGTTGCTCCACACTTCTAGGACTCCTGCTCTCGTAGACTTTTGCTGCATTTTTTCCTGCATTGCAGGGGGTTGGACTAGATGGCTCTCAGAGGTCCCTTCCAATGCTGGGATGCCATGATTCTCTCACCCTGGCACCCGAAACGACTCCTCCATTCAGCTCACAAACAACGCAGGGGAATTCAACGCCGCAACGAAAGGTGATGGCCGTCGGCTCGGGAAATCGCTGTTTTCCTCCGCCAGGCCTCATCTTCCCCACATGTTCCCTGCGTGTGGAAATCTCTCCTTGAGAAGAAGTGCACTCCGGTGAAAGGATGCCCTTATCTCCTCCTCCGGTTCACATCCACCTGAGCGCCCATCTGAGGGCGCCCACCTCTCTGTGCAATGACATCCCTTTCTCTCCACAGCTCCCTCCATGTCCATATCTTGGCTTCTTTTATTCTCCCGCAAAGCAGCTCTCTGAATGACAAGTCGCCCGATTAAGATCTCCCGCTTTCGCAGGCGACAAAAGATCCCGGTGCTCTGGAGAGAGCGCAGAAGCGAGATGCGTGCACTCCGACATTCTTCCTGCCCTCCTGGAGCCCCATGAGTCACCCTCCTTGGCCACTCCACCTGGTCCCCGCTTCCTGCCTCCGTCGAAGGCAGGTGCCTGCGTTTCGCGAGCCAAGAGGCCTCGCTTTCCGCTGAGTCTTCCTCTCCTTCTCCAGGGCTCCGAGGGTCCTCTAAATGCTCTCGACAGCTCTCCAAAGACAGCTTGGCTTCAATGGAGCTCGACTGGCACATTGCAAGAGCAGCTTTGGAGAAGGAAGGTCTCAGGAATGAGTCATTGCTCTGCAACTGCGGGAGGGAGGCAGCCCCGCTGAACTTTTCCTTTATAAATATAATTTTTTATTTGTTTTACCATATCATTTTCAACAATAATTAAACATAATTTTACATCTTATACATTTTTTTTGACTTCCATCAATCACATCTGAAAATTTCCCCATCTAATCACTTAGTATACATTTCTAACTGTCACTATTACATTTAAATCTCATATCTAATACAATGGTACCTCGGGTTACATACGCTTCAGGTTACTGACTCCGCTAACCCAGAAATAGTGCTTCAGGTTAAGAACTTTGCTTCAGGATGAGAACAGAAATCGTGCTCCGGCGGCGCGGCAGCAGTGGGAGGCCCCATTAGCTAAAGTGGTGCTTCAGGTTAAGAACAGTTTCAGGTTAAGTATGGACCTCCGGAACAAATTAAGTACTTAACCCGAGGTACCACTGTATCTCTCTTCCTTTCCTATTTTGCAATGTTTCATATATTTCTCCTCACGAAGCTTCTTGTAGTCCTACTAGCGTAATTTGTTTATTACAGTTGCTCTTCAAATAGTTTGTATATTTCTTCCAATCTTCTGTGAATCTCTGGTCCTGCAGGTTTCGAACCCTTCCTGTCATTTTATCTAATTCTGCGTAGTCCACCTGCTGAGCTTTTTCATAGAAACGCAGAATTGTAGGAAGGGACCCCCAAGGGTCATCTAGTCCAACCCCCTGCAATGCAGGAATCTCGGCTAAAGCATCCATGACAGATGGGCCATCCAACCTCTGCTTTAAAACCTCCAAGGATGGAGAGTCTACAGTCAGCCAAGCAAGACCATTACTCCATTTTTGAACAGCTCTCACTGTCAGAAAGTTCTTCCTGTTGTTTAGTCGGAATCTCCTTTCTTGTGACTTGGAGCCATGGGTTCGAGTCCTACCCTCCGAAGCAGGAGAAAACAAGCGCTCCACCTTCCACGTGATAGCTGAGATATTGGAATATTGCTATCAATCTCTTCTCAGTCTCCTTTTCCCAGGCTAGACATATTCATCTCCCTCAACCGTTCCTCATAAGGCTTGGTTTCCAGATCCTTGATCATCTCCTCTGCCCATGTTCCCGCTTGTCAACATCCTTCTCAGATTGTGATGCCCAGAGCTGGTCACAGGTGTGGTCTGACCAAGGCAGACGAGAGTGCTACTTGAAGCCATGGGTTCGGGTCCTACCCTCCAGAGCAGGAGAAAACAAGCTGGTTCCCTCTCCCATGGGACAGCCCTTGAGATACTGGAAGATGGCTATGATATCTTCCCTGGAAAGGTGGTGGACTCTCCTTTGTGGGCCCTCTATCAGGGATGCTTTAGCTGTGAGTCCTGCGTTTCAGAGGGTTGGTCTAGATGGCCATTGGGTTCCCTTCCAACTCCACAATTCTGTGATTCTGTGAAATCTCTCTTCCCTGTCATACAGGTCATCCCATCCTAAGTTTCAAGTTGGGACCTGACACTTATGTCCAAGATGAAGAAGAAGAAGGACGCGGACAAGTCAGCCAAGAAGGACAAGGACCCCGTCAACAAGTCCGGTGGAAAAGCCAAGAAGAAGCAGCGGTCCAAAGGGAAAGTAAGAGACAAGTTGAACGACCTTGTTCTGTTTGACAAAGCTACTTACGACAAGCTGTGCAAGGAGGTGCCAAACGACAAACTCATCACACCTGCTGTGGTCTCTGAATGGCTGAAAATTCGAGGCTCCTTGGCTAGAGTTCCAGGAGCTTCTCAGCAAACTTCTCAGCCTAATCAAACTGGTGTCCAAGCACAGTGCCCAGGTCATCTACACCCAAAACACCAAGGGGGGGTGATGCGCCAGATGCTGGGGAGGAGGCATAAAAGGTTCTTGGGAGGTTTTTAGACTCTGTCTATCACAAAAATAAAACTCCTGGTGGGGTAGAATACAGGTCATCCCATCCTAAGTTTCAGGTTGGGACTGGCACTTATGTCCAAGATGAACTGGGAGTTTTGCCAGCTTCCTGCCCTTGGGGTGGGGGGTAATAATAATAATAATAATAATAATAATAATAATAATAATATATTACTTATACCCTGCCCATCTGGCTGGGTTTCCCCAGGCACTCTGGGTGGCTCCCAACAGAATATTAAAAACACAATAAAATGTCAAACATTAAAAACTTCCCTAAACAGGGCTGCCTTCAGATGTCTTCTAAAAGTCAGACAGCTGTTTATTTCCTTGACATCTATTGGGAGGGAGTTCCACAGGGCGGGCGCCACTACCGAGAAGGCCCTCTGGCTGGTTACTTCAAGCTCCCTTTGGAAAGGGCCAGCTCACAAACATCTCTGTGCGGAAGCAAGGAAGGAGCGCTGCTCTCTATGCAAACATATGCATCACCAAAATAACAGCAGGCTTCATTTCCCCAGGAACCCAGAATAATTTTCCTCTTTGTCCTTATTTCAATTTTCTTCCCTTGGTTGTGCTCTTCAACTTAATCCTCGCCCGGTTTCTCTTCCCCCTTTCTTTTTGCATTTGTCGGAAAGCAGGGGAGCGTCTAATTGATTGCCTCCTTCCTTTTTGCAAAGCAATATTCCCCGTGCAATTTGTGATAGGAAGCAGGTCCATGAATAAGAAGAGCAAGGCCTGAAATAAATAATGCGCTTGCGCACCAGATGTAGCACCACCATTAAAAAGAATAACATTGGTTAGTTCATACACACACACACACACACACACACACACACACACACATATCGTTTACAGGGACACGGGTGGCGCTGTGGGTTAAACCACAGAGCCTAGGACTTGCCGATCAGAAGGTCGTCGGTTCAAATCCCTGCGACGGGCTGAGCTCCCATTGCTTGGTCCCTGCTCCTGCCAACCTAGCAGTTCGAAAGCACGTCAAAGTGCAAGTAGATAAATAGGTACTGCTCCAGCGGGAAGGTAAACGGCATTTCCATGTGCTGCTCTGGTTCACCAGAAGTGGCTTAGTCATGCTGGCCACATGTCCCGGAAGCTGTACGCTGGCTCCCTCGGCCAATAAAATGAGATGAGCGCCGCAACCCCAGAGTCGACCACGACTGGACCTAACGGTCAGGGGTCCCTTTACCTTTACCTTACCGTTTACAGCTTATAGCAGAGTTAATAGCTCAGAATCTGGCTCTACCCAGTCCTGCCATTCGGTCTCATTCACAAATCACTAGCACTTCTTAAAACAACCTGGGAACAGTTTACCTGTGAGATCTCCTTATTCCATACAGTGGTACCTCAGGTTACATACGCTTCAGGTTACAGACGCTTCAGGTTACAGACTACGCTAACCCAGAAATAGTGCTTCAGGTTAAGAACTTTGCTTCAGGATAAGAATTGTGCTCTGGCGGTGCGGCAGCAGCAGGAGGCCCCATTAGCTAAAGTGGTGCTTCAGGTTAAGAACAGTTTCAGGTTAAGAACGGACCTCCAGAACGAATTAAGTACTTAACCTGAGGTACCACTGTATACACAAACTCGACCACTTTGATCCACAGAACTGGCACTCTCACAGATGCACATAAGACCCCTTCCACCTTTGTAATAACTCAGAACTTTGGAACTCTCTGCCAACTGACATCAGGCAGGTGCCTTCGCCGTTCTTTCTCCCCACTTACACACCTGCTAAAAACAGTTTTTTTGTGTAGACAAGCCTACCCAGATGTTCAGGAGGTTGATGCGAGTTTAAATCTGCTTTTAGTTCTATTGTCATTTTAGTTTTCTGAAAGTCTTTTAAGTTATCGCTGGTAATCTTTCTTATGGGCAATTTTACTGTATTATCTTTCTTGCAAACCACTTTGGGGCTTGGTTTGGTTTTACAAACAGGGCAGTGCATAAATGTTAGGAAACAATAAATAAAATGTCCTCGTGATGTGACATTGCGCAGCGTGGGCTGTGAGCCGGCACCTCGCAAAGGAAGATTCTGGTGACTCACGCAAGTGAGCCAAATCCCGTGCTCAGAAAGGAAGTCCAAGCAGGAAAATGAATCTCCGCGCAGGATCCTTGGCTGTTGCGCATTGAAGATTTCTTCCCCGACGTCACATTGATCCTGCAAGCGAAGCCCTGTGGGGTGCAAAACCATCGTGTGTCTCTATTCCAGCAGTGCCCCCAGTTTGCTTAGTAATTGTTTTGCTTAGTAATCTGGCACTGAATGGATCCTATGGCCATGCTGTGTCCCCACATGTTCTTTTGGGAACCACAGGAGAGGAGAGTACAGCTTGTGGGTTTCGCATTACCTTCAGTAGCTTAGGGCCTCATCAAACCTCAATCCGGCCCTGGATCCATTGCTAGCCCTCCTTGCCCTGGCCCTTTCCCCCTCGCACGCTCAAGAGTTTGCAGTCGCATTGAGCGCCATCCCTTCTCCGCGTGGCCTCCCCCGTGCTCGGCTTCGAGGAGGAAAACGCACCAAGTCAGAACAAGTCGCAGGGAAACTAATTTGTCGCCCACTCGACGGACAGCCTGCCTGGCACTCGTTCCCCGGCCTTCGAAAGCGGGTCTCGCTTACGCAGAGACGCCTCAAGAGCCTTCGAAGCAGAGCGCGGATTCCTCTCGCTCTTTTGTACCGGCACGCGTCTCCATCTCAAGGTTGCCAAGGCATCCCACGTCGATTATCTCGAACAATGATCAGCACTCTGAGCCCAAGACGGAGCCGGCTCGCTTCTGCCTCTTGTCCATTCATTGCCGGCAACCTCTCTGCACCTGCTCCTTCCATCTCGTGGGCGCAAACGCTCCCCCTGCGAGGATGGCCATTGTGATGTGAACGCTGTCCTCCTCCTCCTTCCTCCGCCGCCTCCCGTTTTCGCTCTGCAGAGCGCGCCTCTCTGCCTGCCCACTTGAACCCAGTAAATGTCAGCGTGGCTCTCACGGAAGCCGAGAGATGGGGCTTTTGCAAATGTCATGGCCGGGCCGGGTGTTTTGGAGAGGGGGCCAGGGAATTGTCTGGCAGAAACAGCAAAGAGCAGCAAAGCGAGAGTCCTGGCTTTCTTTTCCGAAATGAAAAGGCAGCGAGAGATACGGGCAGGTCATAGAATGATGGAGTTGGAAGGGGCCCCCAAGAGTATGGTTACCAGATTTTTTTTCCAATGAATGGGGGGGGGGGTTGAAGCTGAGTAGCAACAGGGAGTCAGTAGCGGGGATGGTGAAGTAAAAGACCCTGGACCCAAGGACACGTGCATATTGTATAAAGGTGCAAAGCCCTTCTTTTGCACCCTGTGAAACATAAATGTGCAGTTTTTAAAAAACTAAGCAACGGCCTCCCAAGGCCTCCCAAGCCTTCCCTGGTCTCCTGCCCCCTTCTCCCTTTGTTTTCACAGATTGGGGGAGGCTCGGGAGTCGCGGGCGGGTGGCCATTGCCCAGTTTTTTAAAAAACTCTGTGTATTTATGTTTCACGGGGTGCAAAAGAAGGGCTTTGCACCTTGCCTGGCAGAGAAACTGCGCCCCTTGCGCACCTCCTGGGCAGCACCTGCCCGCCCATGACTCCCGATCCTCCCCCGATCTGTCAAAACAAAGGGGGAAGGGGGCAGAAGATCTGTACTGCCAGATGTCCCTGGTTTCCCTTCGGCAGTGGTGGCAGCAGTGGGCAGCAAGCAGCTCCTGAAGCCAGCCAGAGCCAACTGTGCTACCAGGCTGGCTCCAGGCCGCTGAGGCTGCCGCTGCCATGTTACCCAGGGACAGATTTGCAAATCTGGGGACATTCCGGGGATGGAATTTGTCTGGGGACAGATTTGCAAACCGGGGACTGTCCCCAAGAACTGGGGACGTCTGGTAACCCTACCCAAGAGTCATCTAGTCTGACCCCCCTGCAACGCAGAAATCACAGCCAAAGCACATCAAGGGACATGATTCTCGGATTCAGCACTGCCACCCTCCTGGGCTGGATTAAGTCCTTGAAAGCACTGAAAAGATGAGATATGTGTAACTCAAAATAAAATCAATATGAAACCAGTCTCTCAGGCCAGTCTACCTCGCAGGTCTGTTGCAGGGATCAAATGGCAAGAGGGAGAACCGTGCGTGGCACCTTGAACTCCTGCGGCATGGGGCGGGGGAGCAGGTAGAAATGCAATAATAAAAATTAAAAACTGGACTTGAGTTCAATAGCACCATTAGTATCTCAGTTGATAAGAGCAGGAGACTCTTAATCTCAAGGTTGTGGATTCGAGTCCCACGTTGGGCAAAAGAGTCCTGCACTGCAGGGGGTTGGACTAGATGACCCTCAGGGTCCCTTCCAACTCTACAATTCTATGATTCACTCCTCTTGCAGCTTCCAGAAGAATTGAGAGGCACTGCTGCACCCAAAGCCAGATTAAGGCCCCACAGAATTCAAAATAAAAACAATACAGAACTGTAAAGTATTTTTTTAATGAAATAAAAACGAAACATAGACTAACTGCAACACAGGGCAGGGTCTGATTTCATTGCATTATTTTGATTTGCGCTGAACAATGCCCCCCCCCATTCCATTTAGGTGGGGATAAGCAATAGTTTTCCCCATGAGTATTCTGATGCTTTAAAAAAACAAAAAACTGGCAAACCTCTCCTGCAAAGAGCCACTGCCAGCAGTTATTTAACTGGAGGGAGGGAAATGCCCTTTGCACATGTTCAGAGGCACTCTCCAGATTCTGGTTCTCACATCTTGGGCTGGTCCCCAGGATCCAGAACAAAAAGCAAAGGCCGAGTCCCTGTTCTGCGTTATTTCACGACAGGCAGTGCAGTGCAATGGTTAGAGAGCTGGGAGAGAGCCGGGTGCGGATCTCCACTTGGTCATGAAGCTCACTGGCTGTGACCTTGGGGGCCAGTCAGTACTTCTCAGCCTATCCTACCACACAGGGCTGCTGTGAGCTCCTTGGAAGAAAAGCTAGGATAGAAATGCAATAAATAGCAAAGTTCTTTCCAAAGAGAAACTTCTTTGCAATGCTTTGCAATGCTGCTCCCTTTTTTCGTTTGCTTAAAAGGGACATGGGATCCCCGCACCATCCTCCCCTCCCCCCCCCCCCCCCCCCGGCAAATGGATGCATAATAGCCCAGGGAGACTAATGGAGCCTTGGGAACTGACACAGTGGAAGAGACTCTTCTCCATTAGCTGCAGAAGAAGCCGCTGCTCGGGCGTTAATGGATGCATTTGAATCCTAGCAGTAATAAAAATAAAGGATACTTGCAATGTTCAGTGCAAGAGGAAAAATTTGAGATGAAAACACGTTGGGAGAGGATCTCAGGTCTTGGGCGGCCCAGAAACTGCCTCTGCAGGAGCAAACAGGACCCCATGGCGTGTGGGAACGCAGAAAGGGGCGAATACAGGTCACTCTGCCCAAACCACTGCTCAGCCACAAGTCGCTGGTTAAACCATGAATTTGCTCCCGCTAAGCAACAAAGGCAGGGAACTGCAATGTTGGTAGGAGGTTCAGAGTCGTGAAAGCAACCTCTTGCAGAAAAAGGTGGGGTATAAATGCATCCAACAGATTGAGGTTGAATCCTGACAAGACAGAAGTACTGTTTTTGGCGGACAGGAGGCGGGCAACTGTGGAGGACTCTCTGGTCCTGAACTGGGCAACTGTGCGCAGCCTGGAAGGTGAGCAGCCTGGGAGTCATTTTGGACTCACAGCCGTCCGTGGAGGCTCAGGTTAATTCTGTTCTAGGGTAGCTGTTTATCAGCTCCATCTGGTACGCAGGATGAGTCCCTACCTGTCCGTGGACTGTCTGGCCAGAGTGGTGCATGCTCTGGTTATCTCTCGCTTGGACTACTGCAATGCGCTCTATGTGGGGCTACCTTTGAAGGTGACCCGGAAACTACAACTAATCCAGAATGCAGCAGCTAGACTGGTGACTGGGAGCGGCTGCCGAGACCACATAACACTAGTCCTGAAAGACCTACTTTGGCTCCCAGTACGTTTCCAAGCACAAATCAAAGTGTTGGTGCTGATCTTTAAAGCCCTAAACGGTCTCAGTCCAGTATCCCTGAAGGAGAGTCTCCACCCACATCGTTCAGCCCGGACACTGAAGTCCAGCTCCGAGGGCCTTCTGGCAGTTCCCTCATCGCGAGAAGCCAAGTTACAGGGAACCAGGCAGAGGGCCTTCTCGGTAGTGGCACCCGCCTTGTGGAACGCCCTCCCACCAGATGTCAAAGAGAAAAACAACTACCAGACTTTTAGAAGACATCTGAAGGCAGCCCTATTTAGAAAAGCTTTTAATGTTTATTAATAGACTATTGCATTTTAATATTCTGTTGGAAGCCACCCAGAGTGGCTGGGGAAACCCAGCCAGATGGGCGCGGTTTAAATATTATTATTATTATTATTATTATTATTATTATTATTATTATTATTAAGTATGAAATCTGTCTCCCTCCTCCCCTTCACAATCCTCAGTCAGTATCTTGGTGACGGCCCTTTAGCAAAACTGTGATCCCTGCATAGCAGCGGGTGCGAATAAATGACCCTCTGGTCCCTTCCAGCCTGACAATTCTATAAAAACCTCCATCTCAGGTGTTCAGCCACCCCAGATAAAATGTCAGAGACACCACGACACGGGATTCTCCGAGGGTATTTATTAACATTACAAAAAAAGACGACAAGAAGAGGTGTTGCTCTTAAGGAAAGATTCTGCCTGCCCGCTTTTCCCACAGCTTCCCAGCATCAGACGAAGAAGGCAGGGGGGTTTTCCCGGGCCTTGAGCCTCGCTGGCCTCCTCCCTGTCCAAACAGAGGCGGGCGAGAAGCACCCACACCTGACACCTCTCTGCACCCAGCGCTGCAGCTCCGTGGCCCTGGCGATGCTCCTTTGTCCCTCCTCCGTCCACCCGGGTACTAAACACGAGTACCCGGTCTTGCCGAGGGAGACAGGCAGAAGTTCTCAGCACCCGCAACCCACCAGGTCAAGGCGAAGGGGTTGGCAAAGAGAGAGAGAGAGCGCAGAGGAAGGCAGACAAGAGTCTCTCTCTCCTGCCAGCTCTCCAGAGTCAGAGCAGGAAGCAGAGATGCTTCTGAATACCAGTCCCCGCAAAGCAAGTGTGCTCTGTGTTTGAATCCTGCTTGTGGTTTCCTCCCCGCAAGAGGCATCTGCTTGGTCCCTGCAAGAACAGGATGCTGGACTAGACGAGTCACTGGCCCGATCCGGCAGGATCTCGCGGTGTGATACTGCCAGGAAGCCCTCGGCCGGATCCAAAATGGTCACAGTCCTTTCTGCCCCACTGTTTCTCACAAAAAAGTGAGTTGGCAAAGCCCTGGAGCACCTACAGAAAGGGCTCAAAATCCACGCCGTGGCCAGGGGAGGCATCTCACGGTTCCTGCGCAATCTGAAAGAGGAAAGATGCCGCGGGCGAGGGGCACCTGTGGCTAAAGCCACCAGGGCAGGAGCAGTGCCAGTTTGGTAGTGAATTTGGCACATGTTGATCAGAGATGCAACGTCCTCCTGGGGTTTGTCTTGGGTTCCCGGTCCTCGTTCTCCAGTCGGCTTATCAATGTCCCAGCCTCCTGAGGACCGTGTCCAGGGCTGTCCTTGAAGAAAGCTCCCTCCTTCCTTTTGGGAGTCCTCGGCTCGGCCTTGCAGGGAGATGGGGAGTCCACAAAGGGCAGGCTTTGTTCCTGAACATCCCCCCCTCCCTTCCCCGCTGGACCAGCCAAGGGCTCTTCGTTTCGGGACGGCTCCTTCGCCTCCTTGGACTTTGGCCAACCATCCTGCGGGAGGAAAGAGAGACGCTAAAATTATACCCAGGAACACATCCTCCTGTCCTGTACTCTCTACACACCTGTCCTGTACTCTCCAAAAGACCTGAGGAACGAGATCATCACCCCACTCGTATTAACCATCCCAGGGCGCTTTTGTAGGGCGATGTTGTAGGGCGATGTTGTAGCTTTCAGAAAGCTTGTGGTCAAGAGGACTAAGAGAGACCTCAGAGGTCCTTCCAAAACCAGGTCTCTTCCCAGCAGCCCTGTGGACTGCATGTGGGGGCAAGTTGGCATCCGTGGCCCAGGGAGACAATAATTACCTGCCACGCTCGGTGTCCGCTTTCATACATCCCGAAGGAGCTGGAGAGGAAAGGAGACAAGCTTAGAAAGGATGAAGTCGCCTTCCTGTCCTCCTGTCTCGCCATCTGGCCCAGGGCGGGGCCTGACAGGCCTCATAAGGACGGCTGCTGTTTCTTGCAGGGTTTCCCCAGCTTGGGTCTCCCTGCTGTTTTTGGACTACAACTCCCATCATCCCTAGCTAGTGGAACCAGTGGCCAGGGTTGATGGGAACTGTAGTCCAAAATCAGCGGGAGACCCAAGTTGGGGAAACCTTGATTCCTTGCATTTCCACCCCACCTTTCCTCCACGGAGCTCAAGGTGGCCTAAGCAGTCCTCCTCCTCCTCTTATCTTCACAACAACTACCCTGCGAGGTTGGCTGAGAGTGAGTGGCCAACTGCGAGATTCGAACCCCGGTCTCTCCCAGGTCCTAGTCTGACACTCTGACCACTACACCACACTGCCTCTCAAGCCTGTAGGCTTGCTCTACCAAAGAAATAAGCCAGACCCAGCTGTGTGTGCGGTGATCAGGGACAGTAATAATAATAATAATTTATTATTTATGCCCCGCCCATCTAGCTGGGTTTCCCCAGCCACTCTGGGTGGCTTCCAACAAAACACTAAAATACAATAGTCTATTAAACATTAAAAGCTTCCCTTCAGATGTCTTCTAAAAGTCTGGTAGTTATTTCCTTGACATCTGGGTGGGAGGGTGTTCCACAGGGCAGGCGCCACCACCGAGAAGGCCCTCTGCCTGGTTCCCTGTAACTTGGCTTCTCGCAGTGAGGGAACCGCCAGAAGGCCCTTGGAGCTGGACCTCAGTGTCCGGGCAGAACGATGGGGGTGGAGACGCTCCTTCGGGTATACTGGATTGAGGCCATTTAGGGCTTTCAAGGTCAGCACCAACACTTTGAATTCTGCTCGGAAACGTACTGGGAGCCAATGTAGGTTATGGGATCTCGGCGGCCACCCCCAGTCACCAGTCTAGCTGCCGCATTCTGGATTAGTTGTAGTTTCCGGGTCACCTTCAAAGGTAGCCCCACGGAGAGCACATTGCAGAAGTCCAAGCAAGAGATAACCAGTGCATGCACCACTCTGGCGAGACAGTCTGCGGGCAGGGAGGGTCTCATCCTGTGTACCAGATGGAGCTGATAAAGAGCTGCCCTGGACACACAATTGACGCTGGCTTCTTAGAGCAAAAAAGCAGGGCGCAGACGTCTCTGCTCGGGGATGGCCAACAAGGTTGCAGAGCTGAGCAGACTTCTGTCACCTGCTGCCCTCCCTCCAGGTGCCCAGTGCCCAGCAGAATGTGGGCAACCTGTGCCCATCGGCAGTTTCCCTCACCGTCAGCGGGTCAGCTGCGAAGGCCGCGACGCTGTTCCTCATCTCGCTCTCGTTGCCTCGCAGAGGGATCAGGGAGATGTTCCCCAGCCGGGAATCCTGCTGCATCCGGGACGCCCGAACCTTCGAGGACTCTGGCGGCCAGATGTTCCCACCGTGCTGGGAAGGCCAGAGAGGGAGGAAGAGGTCACAAGGAGCACAAGAAGGCGGATCAGGCCCAGCGGCCAGTCGCAGGCTAGTTCTCCCCCTCCTGCTCCACCCTCATAGAATCCTAGTACTGTAGAGTTGGGAAGGACCCCAGAGGCCATCTAGCCCAACCCCCTGCGACAACCCTGCAAGGTAGGTCAGGCTGAGACCCCTCCACTTACCTGCACAGAGAGGAAGGTGGCAAACCAGCCCCGCAACTCCATCTGCGTGTCACAGCAGAGATACCTGGGGGGGGAATAATAATAATAATAATAATAATAATAATAATAATAATAATAATAAATTTTCTTTATACCCCGCTCTCCCAGGCCAGAGCCGGGCTCAGGGCGGCTAACATCAATAAAATTTCAGTAAAAACATAATAAGAAAAGAAAAAACAATTTAAAATACAGGTTGAAATGCAATTTAAAATGCAGCCTCATTTTAAAAGTCAAAACCATAAGGGGAGGGAAACATAAGGGTCAGACTGAGTCCAAACCAAACAGGTTTGTCTTGCTTGGTACTCAAACGCCTTGGTTCCCAAACGCCAAAAAGCCAGAAGTGAGTGTTCTGGTTTTCAAACGTTTTTTGGATGCTGAACGTCTGATGCGGCTGTCGGCTATTGTTTCTGGGGCACCTGCACCAATCAGAAGCTGTGCCTTGGTTTTCGAATATTTTGGATATCAAATGGATTTCCGGAATGGATTAAGTTTGGTGCGCTTTTTTTTGCTATTTATTTACGTTTTTGTTTCTGAGGCTTTCTTGGTTAATTTGTTTCTGTGACTGTGTGGAACCCAGTTCAGCTACTGATTGATTGATTGATTGATTGATTGATTGATTGTGCGACTGCGGAAATGGATAAAAGCCCCCCATCCAAACATCATCAGTGCAGGTAAGAAAAAAATATTATTATTTTCATCATCTACCATATTGTCTCGTTTATTTTATAGTATAGTACATTGATTATTGCTTTCATTTTATGGATCAGTGGTCTCGTTAGGTAGTAAAATCCAGGTTAAATTGCTGTTTTAGGGGTTGTTTTTAAAAGTCTGGAACGGATTAATCCATTTTGCATGACTTTCTATGGGAAAGCGCGCCTTGGTTTTGGAACGCTTTGGTTTTGGAACGGACTTCCGGAACGGATAAAGTTTGAGAACCAAGGTACCACTGTATTATTACTGTTTCTATTTATTTATACCTTGCTTTTCCCCATGTCAGGGACTCGAGGTGGCTCACAGAATAGATAAAACCATAGGGGGGGAAATCATTACAAAATGAAAAGGAGGGAGGGATGTATCTGGGACTGTGCCCAGCATCCCTTCCCCTCCAAAAAAGGCTTTCTGCCTACCAAACTTTTTCGAAAGCCATAAATTATTGCTGCCCATTTTTCTTAAATTTTATTGATTTATTTTTTTCTGTAAACCACTCTGATCCAGCCCCCCCAGCCAGGTGGTATATAAATTTTACGAAATAAATAAAAAGGAATTTCCCCAGCTTTTATCGCGATGGGATAGGCTGGAAACAAACAAGCAAAAAACCACAATTGTGGGTCTGACACCCCCCCCACCAGCCGCTTACCATTGCTGCTTCTCCAACTTCTCGTTCTCAAAAAAGACGGTGAACCCCCAGCTGGAAGAGAGGGAGGGAGGGAGAGTCAAAAGGAGAGCAAGCCAGCAAAAGAATCAGCCGCCTCCACCCCTTTTCTGAAGATCCCACAGCTCTGAGATCCCACAGCTAATTCTCCCCTGGCCTCCTCGCTGGCCCAAGTAAGACCAATTCAGCCAGCTAGCCCTGGGGATTATCTAATTGATTTTTTATTTTTGAATTTTATTGTTATTCATGTTTTTATACTGTATTTTATGCTGCTTTTATAATTAAGTGTTTTAAATTTGTTGTTAGCCGCCCTGAGCCCAGCATCTCCCAGAAGGGCTGAAAACTCACCCCACAGCCCACCACCAATGCCCACACTTCAAATCCCGCCATGACGCAACAGAGCACATCTCTGAGCATCAGTTCCAGCTCACCTCCAAAACATCACACCTCCTCTTTGCAATGAGCCCTAATAAGCAGCGACTGCAGCAAAATCAGGGTCCTTCCATCAGCTGAGAGTCCTGTGAGTGTTTTTTCCCAGACCCTCAAAAGTTTCCCCCAGGTGGAGAAATCCTGTGCTCAGCTGGTACCACTTAATAGAGCTGTGCGTCTTGTGAAGCAGGTTTGCCACCTGGCGGCTGAGGGCGGGTTGTGCATGAGCTCAGGAAGAACAGGTAAGCAGAGCCTGCAGGATCAGGCCAGGGGCCCAACCAGCCCAGCCTCCTGTTCTCATGGTGCAAAACCCACAGGCAGGATCCGGGCCCAAGAACGGCTCTTCCCTCCTGTGGTTTCCGGTAACTGATGTTGAGAAGCATTGCTGTCTCTGACTGTGGAGGCAGAGTATGGCCCTCAATAGCCCTCTCCACCTCCCCTCCTACTTGTTGGCCATCGCTGCCTCCTGTGGCAGAGAGTTCCACAGTCTAACTCTGCGCTGCATGAAGAAGGGCTTTCTTTTATCGGCTCTGAATCTTCCAAACTGGCAGGAAGGATGTGAGGGGAGTCCATAGGCACAGCCAGGATTTATGTTCGGGGGGGGGGGGGGGCAGAACCGAGCTATCTGAGACGCGATTGGTCAGTTCGTTAAGTATTTTTATGTATTTATTTATTGCCCCTCTGGCTACAGCTATGCCAGAGTCCAGAAACATCTGGAGGGTTATAGACTCAGGGACTCATGCAGAGATGCAGGAGGCACTCCTCTGAATATGGTGATGATGTGAATATTATTTATTTATTTATTTATAATTATTTATAATTATTATTATATACCCCATGCATCCAACTCGGTTCCTGCAGTCACTCTGGGATGCTTCACGCAGAACACATGAACATAACAAAACATTGCCATGGGCTTCAGGGGGTTGGACTAGATGACCCTTGGGGTCCCCTTTAAAATTCTCTGATTCGGTGGTCCTGAAGGTTCTGGAAGCAGGTCTTTTGGGGGAGAAGGGCCAGGCAAGCTTACAAAAATTCAGCACGGATAAAGAGGTGTCCAGCCAGGATGAGACCGGCATAGATGAAGAGGCAGCAGCGCTTGAACTCAGAGCAGACACTCACCAGCTCGGAGGACGGACTTTCTTCTTTATTCCCAGATAGATCTTCAGGTTCTTCACTGGCCATTCTTTCTCCGGTTTGTGGCTCTGGAGAAGAAGGAGAAGAGTGAGAGAGCAGAAAGGGAACTTACAATTCTAGGACTCATTGGCACAAAACTGTAGCGCAGGAAGGGACCCAGGGGTCATCCAGTCCAACCCCCTGCAATGTAGAAATCATGGTTAAAGAATTCCCTGTGGAACGCCCTCCCTGCAGATGTGAAGGCAATAAGCAGCTACCCTATCTTTAAAAGACATCTGAAGGCAGCCCTGTTCAAGTTTTTAATATTTAATGCTGTACTGTTTTTAACTGTTTAACTGTTTTTAATATTTTATATTTAATGCTGTACTGATTGGGAGCCGCCCAAACTGGCTGGGGAAACTCAGCCAGATGGGCGGGGTATAAATAATGAATTATTATTATTATTACATAAACAGGGCTGCCTTCAGATGTCTTCTAAAAGTCAGACAGTTGTCTCTTTCCTTGACATCTGATGGTAGGCCGTTCCATAGGGTGGATGCCACCACCGAGAAGGCCCTCTGCCTGGTTCCCTGTAACTGTAGTGATCAGATGGGATTACTTTGTGAACGCAACAGTAACTTGGCTTCTCGCAGTGAGGGAACCTCCAGAAGGCCGTCGGAGCTGGACCTCAGTGTCCAGGCAGAATGATGGAGGTGGAGACGCTCCTTCAGGTCTACTGGACCGAGGCCGTTTAGGGCTTTCAAGGTCAACACCAACACTTTTGTGCTCGGAAACGTACTGGGAGCCAGTGTAGGTCTTTCAAGACTGGTGCTGACCTGGGCTCCTCCCCCAATTGCAAAATGGGAATCAAGTGCCTGTGAGTCACCACATAATGCCAGCCACATGATGCCGGCACGACTCTCAAAACAGGCAGGCGACGGGGCTGGCGCCCAGAGAGGGTTGTCAAGGGGCCCTCTGCACGTACCCGGACTTCCTTGTAGAGGCGCAGGCAGCTGCTGTTGAGGATGAAGTATCGGTCGTGGAAGCCGGTGCTGAGCCCCACGCCCAGCACGTTCTTCTCCTCCCGGAACTTCATCATGCCATGCTTGCTGTCGCCCACCTTGCTGGCTGGGGAAGAACAAAGGCATCAGGAAGCTGGGAGGGGGCAAGGGCTTGAGGACTAGCGCCATGGCAAGGCTTATGGGGGCAACGGAGGAGGGAGGCGGCAGGGGCCGGTCAGCAATTGCTGAAGGGCAACTCCGTAGGTTAAAAGAGAAGTGAGGGGTCGTGTATTGGATTAAATTGTTCTAAGCTGTACATTCTTTATTTCTTTGGCTTGTAAAATAGAAAGACGATATACAAATTAAAAGTGATGATGATGACTGGATTTAAAAAAAAAATACCATACTTTTCCGTGTACAAGACTTTTTTTTACTCTAAAATAATGCTCAAAATCTGGGCTCATCTTTTACACGGGTAGTATCTCCCCCCATTTTCTTAAATCGGAGTTCCCAAAAATAGGGGGCGTCTTATAGACGGAAAAATATGGTATGCCATGATTCTATTTCTTAGACAAATCTTCAAGCCCAGGGATGCTCAGTGACACTTCCTCTATGCCAGGCAGCAGTTTACAAACTTCAATCATATCCCCACTTATTTGCCTTTTCCCTAAAACTGAAAAGTCCCAAATGCTGTACAGTGGTAGTTCATGCATTGCGACTTGCTATTATTTTCACTGAGGGTAGTTTTGTAATTCTTGATTGCAATTGCTATGAGTTAATTTCCGTTCAACTGCTGTTTGCCAATATTTTGAGACTTAATTACATTGTGTACTATTGTAACCTAGTGGATTATTGAACATTACGTCGTTCGATACAAGTTCTTTATTTTAAAATTATGACATTGTTATATTGGGTCAGATTATTACAAGACGGGTGATCTTTGCTGTCTGTTTTGCTGCTGCAAACCGCACGTGTATAAGAGAAGAGGCACAGTGGAACCTCGGTTCTCGAATGTCATCCGTTCCGGAAGACCGTTCAACTTCCGAAACGTTCGAAAACCAAGACGCAAAGGGCAGTCTGCAAATTCAATAGAGAAAATTGAAAAATAACTCAGCGGAAGCTGTTCGAAAATGGAAGCAGTTTCCAGCGTTTGCGTTCTGAAACTATTCGAGAACTGAGGTACCACTGTATACAAATTAAAAGCGGGAAAATGAAATGAAATAACAGTCTTTTGATATGGGCAGTTTTGTTTCCGGCTCCTTTCCTAATAATGATCCCTAGCCTGGAATTTGATGCACCCCGGGGTCCATGTCTTCTGTGTGCTCTCTGTTACAAACCCCAGGGTCTCGCCCAGGTCTGCCCCTTCCCTCTGGGTGGCAATGGGCTTCCTCTGCCCCTGCCTACCTACCTAGATAGAGCAGCATGTTCTCCATCGAGAGCTGCTTCTTCACCACCAGGTAGCTGTCCTTGCCCAGGCTGTGCAAGATGGGAAGAACCTTCTCGCTGTAGTGCAAAGGCCGTTCTGCATGCGAGAGAGAGAAAGAGAGAAACAGGAGGGTAAATAAGACTTTCCAAGGAGAAAACACAGAAAGAGAGAGAGAAGAGTGGCGGAAAAACATATGGATGTACAGGCAAATCTCTGCGGCAGTGTTAGAAACTCAGATGTATAAGTTAGGTGCCTATGGCTCCTTAAACCAGGGGTACAGTCACCAAAACGGAATGCCTGGTGGCCATTTTTTGGGTCAAGTGGCACAAAAAGTAGCATTTTTCAATGGGACTTTTGGGTTCCTGAAATGCCTTCCGATTCTGCAGATAAAAGAGAAGAGGATTCTACAGGATGCAGAATTAGTGTGTGAAAACAGTCCAGAAGTTTTTAATGCCTCTTGTTTTAATTCTGTTGGGAGCAGCCCAGAGTGGCTGGGGAAACCCAGCCAGATGGGCGGGGTAGAAATAAATAAATTATTATTATTATTATTAATCAAGGATCCCCAGGCATGCACCTCTACATAGGTGCCATCCTGGCACCCAGGCATCTTCACTTGGTCGCAAGTGGCCCACAGCCAGGTACAAAGGCGCCTGGCGAATTTCGAACGCTGTACTGTGGGTTCGGTTCCAGACCACTGCAAGTTAGCAAATATTGGAATAAAGCAAGCCACGACATTTTTATTTGTTGCTTTCCCACTGTGTATAAAAAGTTAGGTAAAGGGTAAAGGGACCCCTGACCATTAGGTCCAGTCGTGCCCGACTCTGGGGTTGTGGCGCTCATCTCGCTTTACTGGCCGAGGGAGCCGGCGTACAGCTTCCGGGTCATGTGGCCAGCATGACTAAGCCGCTTCTGGCGAACTGTTTGTTGGCTTGTTGGTTTGTTTGGGTTTTTAAAAAAATGTTTTTACTGTATTTATATTCAGTGTTAGCTGGGGAGGGCAGGGTATAAATAACAAATTATTATTATTATTAATAATATTATTATTATTATTCTGTGGACCATCCATTGAGCCTTGGTTGTCGAACGTTTCAGAAGTCGAACAGAGCGGATTACATTTGACAACCAAGGCGCCACTGTACAAGCCTGGGGAACCTAAGGCCACTGCAGTTCTGACTGGGCAAAAGCCCCCTCCAACATCGCAACGGAAGAAAACCGGCTGCAGAGTTTAGGCAGGGGGCCACCCAAGAGGCGCATCTTTCATGGAACTTCTAAGGGGGGGCCCTCTGAACGGGGGGGGGGGTCGGCTCCGAGGTAGAGGATGCTCTGAGCACCAGAAGGCCCCAGAGGACGCCTACCTGCCTCCTCCCGCTCGTTGACTTCGAAGCAGCTCCAGAACTCTTTCTCCTTCATGACGATTTTCCGCCGGTCCAAGATTTCGAAGGTCAGCTCTTCTGCAGTCATGGTGGCCGGGATCTGGAGGCGGAGAGGGGTGTGTGTGTGAATAAAGGACCTTCCAGAGATGATACGATACAATAATCTTTATTGTCATTGTCCCATAGAGAACAACGAAATTGAAAAAATCTACATCAGACATTCAAAAACCAACAAGCCTGCTATCCCAGCTATCCCAGCCTTGTTATCCCCCTAAAAACTCTGATACCCCATAATTAAATACAATATACTTCCATAGAGACTACCTTACACTGCGTTTAAAACCAAAAGAGCTTTTGGGTAGAAACTGTTTCTCAGGCAGCTAGTCCTAGTCTTTATAACCCTGTACCTTCTTCCAGAAGGCAGAAGCTGAAAGAGATCATTTCCGGGGTGCGCACTATCCTGCGCTATTTCTGCAGCTTTCTTATGGCACCTGGAAGCGTAGATTTGATCCAAGGTGGGAAGAGTGCACCCAATTATTCTCTCCGCAGTCTTTACAACCCTGGACAGCCTTGTTTTTTCACTGACCGTGCAGCTCCCAAACCACACACACAGACCATAAGTTAATACACTCTCCACAGTACAATGGTGAAATGCCATCAACAGGTCCTCTGAGAGATTGTTTTTCTGGAGGATTCTCAGAAAATATAATCTCCGCTGTGCTCTCTTCACCAGGTCTTTGCTGTTTTCTCCCCAGGTTAGGTCAAAGAAGGTGGCATCCTAATGCTATGGGTCACAGTGGCTGAAATCACAACCGCCAGCTTTAATAGCCATTGGAGAGGCATCCTGGGAGACCAGGATTCGAATTCCTCACTTGGCTCAGTGGGCAAGTCGATGCCTGTCAGCCTAACACACCTTAAAGGATTCTGGTTTTAAACGCAGTATAAGGAGTCTCTATAAGGGACGCGGGTGGCGCTGTGGGTAAAAGCCTCAGCTCCTAGGGCTTGCCGATCGAAAGGTTGGCGGTTCGAATCCCCGCAGCGGGGTGCGCTCCCGTTGCTCGGTCCCAGCGCCTGCCAACCTAGCAGTTCGAAAGCACCCCCGGGTAAACGGCGTTTCCATGTGCGGCTCTGGCTCGCCAGAGCAGCGATGTCACGCTGGCCACGTGACCAGGAAGTGTCTCCGGACAGCGCTGGCCCCCGGCCTCTTGAGTGAGATGGGCGCACCAACCCCAGAGTCTGTCAAGACTGGCCCGTACGGGCAGGGGTACCTTTACCTTTACCTTTAAGGAGTCTCTATAGGAGTATATTGTATTTTAAAATGGGGTTTCAGAGTTTTTAGGGGGTTTTGAATGTCTTATGAACGTTTTTGCAATTTCATTGTTCTGTATGGGACAATGACAATAAAGATATTGTATTGTATTGTTATTCATGTTTTTATACTGTATTTTATGCTGCTTCTACAATTAAGTGTTTTAAATTTGTTGTTAGCCACCCCAAGCCTGGTTTTTGAACTGGGAAGGGCGGGGTATAAATAAACAATTATTATTGTTGTTGTTGTTGTTATTATATTCTCTCGTTTCCCCATCCTTGCCAGCACACACCTGTGTGTCCCACCACTGTGCTCCCCCCACGGCTTGTCAAGAGAGGCCGGTTTCTCTCCCAACAGAGACATCAGCCACCAGTTGGCTGCCTCCGCCCCGTGCGACCGAACCCTTCCCTGGTCTCCTCTCCCCAACCCTCCCTCCGCGCACCTTGATGTGCTGCTCTGCTTCCGTCCTCTTCTCCTCCAGGTACACGGTGCAGATGAAGTCTCCGGCTTGCTGGGTGGAGAAGAAAGCCAGGTCAAAAAGGCAGCAGGTCCCGGGCATTCCAGGCGCTGTTGGACTACAACTCCCAGCAGTCCCAGAAGCCAGGGGTGATGGGAGCTGGAGTCCAGAACATATATTTAGAAGGACGGAGGATTGCTGCCGAGAAAGAAAGCTCCGGGCAAAGGCTTTAAACTGGACGTTGCATTGAAAACAACCTTAGAACTGGCATTTAATTTCCCGTCCCCATCTTCATACAGAAGATCAAGTGTGGTACCAGCACATGCAACCGAGGAGGGTTTTGCCAGGCTGCCTCCAGCTCCCCATCAACACGACTGCCTGGACCCAGGGTCTGGAAGCGGTTGGAGGAAGGATGGCGGCTAACAGATTGAGGTTGGATCCTGACAAGACAGAAGTACTCTTTTTGGGAGACAGGGGGCAGGTGGGTATGGAGGATTCCCTGGTCCTGAATGGGGTAACTGTGCCCCTGAAGGACCAGGTGCGCAGCCTGGGAGTCATTTTGGACTCACAGCTGTCCATGGAGGCGCAGGTCCATTCTGTGTCCAGGGCAGCTGTCTCCCAGCTCCATCTGGTACGCAGGATGAGACTCTACCTGCCCACAGACTGTCTTGCCAGAGTGGTGAATGCTCTAGTTATCTCTCGTTTGGACTACTGCCATGCACTCTGCATGGGGCTACCTCTGAAGGTGACTCGGAAACTACAACTAATCCAGAATGCGGCAGCTAGACTGGTGACTGGGAGCGGCTGCCGAGACCACATAACACTGGTCCTGAAAGACCTACATTGGCTCCCCGTACGTTTCTGGGCACAATTCAAAGTGTTGGTGCTGACCTTGAAAGCCCTAAACGGCCGCAGCCCAGTAGACCTGAAGGAGCATTTCCACCCCCATCGCTCTGCCCGGACACTGAGGTCCAGCGCCAAGGGTCTTCTGGCAGTTCCCTCGCTGCAAGAACCCAAGTTACAGGGAACCAGGCAGAGGGCCTTCTCGGTAGTGGCACCCGCCCTGTGGAACACCCTCCCATCAGATGTCAAAGAGATAAACAACTACCTGACTTTTAGAAGGCATTTGAAGGCAGCCCTGTTTAGGGAAGCTTTTAATATTTGGTGACTTATTGTATTTTAATATTTTGTTGGAAGCTGCCCAGAGTGGCTGGGGAAAACCAGCCAGAAGGGCGGGGTATAAATTATAAAAATAAATTATTATCAAGATTGGTGCAGAGAAGGAGAAAAGGAGGGCAGCCTTGTTATTCTGCCTCTGCTCCCCTGCCAGGCCAGCTGTGGGCCCAACCCTAGCCCTGCCCCATCTCACCTGCGTCGCGCTAGAGGAACCGGCCTCACGCATCTTCATGATGGCGGTGATCTCCTCCTGCTGCTTCCTCATCTCCGCCTCGTCCACCTGCCGAGCGTTTGTGAAAAAGAGAGAGAAGACTAAAGAGGAGAAACCAAGCCGCGGGGGGGGGGGGGGGGAGGCCAAGGCTTCGCTTCTGCCAGGAAAGAAAGTCAGTGGCAAAACGTTGCAACGGGGATCCAGGAAAACGGCAGTGGCAGTTTCAGGTGAGTAAGGAAACACAGGCTTGGTTCTTCCCCTGACACGTTTCGAGCGAACCTCTTTTTCACGGGCAATCAAAAGAAACTTCTGCTCCGCTGCAGCAAAACATGTTGGGATATAGTTCCGTTCCACCTTAAAAGGGAACAGGCATGACTGTTGTGTGTCACCTGCCTGTTTACTTCCAGCACAGTCTGCTGGGAACTTCCGTTTGTATATAGCTTTTGCATTGCTGCTGTTTTGCTGGAGACGAAGGGAAGCAGACATGTTTTCCTTTGTTCCTGAACTATGCTGAATAAAATGCTGTGTATTACGCTTACACATTTCTCTGTCCGCCTCTTCTGCTGTGCAAAGATTTACACACTCTGCTGATAGAGCGTGCACGGGTCTCTAAAAGTATCTGAGGCTCGTGTCGCTGATTGATGCTGTTCCAAGGGAGACCAGTGATCATCCGGCTGCCAGCTGGTGGCTGGAGCCCGCTGGGGACCTGCCGAATGCCCCCATCGCCCCGGCAGTATCCTAACAAAACATGTCTCTCCCACATCAGACTCTCCAACCGCTTGGCTTCACCCCCGATGGCACACTTTTCCGTTGTCTCTTGAGGCAGAAGCAGAGGCGGGAAGCACTTGAGAGCTCAGCTGGTACCTTCCAGAGTGCTGGGCAAGAAACCCTTTTGCATTTAAGGCGAGGCACTCAACGCACTCAGGACCAGAGCAGGAATGGGAACTGGGTGACCTGCCTTGGCCCTGGGGCTCGAGAGGGGGAACATGTCCTAAGAATGTAAGGGGAACCCCCTGAAGTTGACCAAAGGCCCCCTAAGCCTGTGACCCCCTGTGAGATTTATTCAAACTATGGGTTCCATTCATTCAAACTATGTGTTCCATTCATTCAAACTATGGGTTCCATTCATTCAAACTTTGTGTTCCATTCATTCAAACTTTGTGTTCCATTCATTCAAACTATGGGTTCCATTCATTCAAACTATGGGTTCCATTCATTCAAACTATGGGTTCCATTCATTCAAACTATGGGTTCCATTCATTCAAACTACCGTATTTTTCGCTCCATAAGAGACACTTTTTCCTCCTAAAAAGTAAGGAGGAAGGAGATAAGGGACGCTAGCAATAAAGGAGGCTGCTTGGGAGGGGGGAGGTAAAAGCCCATGGATCCTCAGGATTTTTGCATTGGGTCACCCCAAATTCACCATCAGATCACATAGCATGTCCATGGCAATAGCCTGACCAAAAAAATTACGCATCCACTGTTTTGTGGGGCCACAATGGCACAAAAACGTGGTTACAAAGCACGGATCCATGTGGATTCTCAGGATTTCTGCACTGGGCTACCCCAAACTCACCATCAAATCACATATCATGTTTGTGGCCAGAGCATGAACCACAAAAATCATACATCCACTGTTTCGTTCAGAATAATTTTTTTCTTGATTTCCTCCTCTAAAATCTAGGCGCGTCTTATGGTCAGGTGTGTCTTATAGAACGAAAAATATGGTATGTGTTCCTTTGAGATTCATTCAAACTGTGTGATTCATTCAAACTACAGTGGTACCTCTGGTTACGGATTTAATTCATTTCGGGGTGCCATGTGCACCCCGAAAAATCAGTAACGAGAGGCGCCGCTTCTGCACATGCATGAGGGAATGAATGGAACCCATAGTTTGCCGTGGCCGTAACCTGAAGATTCCGTAACCTGGAGGTTACGCAACATGAGGTACCAACTATGGATGCTTTAGCTAAGATTCCTGCCTTGCGGGGGGTTGGTCTAGAGGACCTTTGAGGTTCCTTTCAACTCTACGATTCTATGCTGTGTGAATAAGGACTTTTTTTTACCGGTCCTGAGTCTTCCAGAATTCCCTGTCGGGTGCTCTTCCTCCAAGCAGGATATTGCCCACCCTGGGGAGACCTCTGTGCCTCCTCCCATCCCAGTCCTGCCGAGTGACAGGCGGCGGCGGGGGGTGTCCCACCAGCAGCCCCACCCCCGACCCTGCTCCAGCCTGGCCCCCCTCCCACCCCAGAGGGTGAGGCATCTCTCTCCCCCCCCCCAGCCAAACGTACGCTGAAAATGTCCACGTAGCAGCGTATGAGGTCCTCCACCACGCGCCCCGCCTTGTAGTCCTTGCCGTCCGTCTGGAAGAGCGTCGGCCCAAAGACAATGGCCAGGTTGTGTGTGGTCATCTGGTTCATGTCCGAGAAGCACTGGACCCTGCGAGGGAGGCAAAGCGGCCGCTGGGAAACTGGGTGGGCCTTTCCCGCTCTCCGTCCAGCGAGAGAGAAGAGCCTCAAAGGGGCTGATCCTGTAAGGGGGTGACGCCTTAGGCTAGGGGGTGGGGGTATCTATCAATTTATTGCGGGAGGGTAATTTATTTCGTTTTATTATTTGGATTTATTTTTTATTCTATTATCCATCTATTTGAAGGATTTATTTATATTAATATTTATTTATATGGAGGATTTATTTAGTTCATTACTTGTTTGTTTGTAAATTTATTATTTATTTATTCAGAAGGGGAGTTACTTATTTTATTATTTATGCAACTTACTAATTATTTAGTTATTTATTCGGACCATATGTTTGGTTGGTTGGTTTGTTTGTTTGGATGATTTGTTTAGTTTATTGAAGGGGTAATTTACTTTAATATTTATTTGCAGGCAGGGCCCTCCTCGCCCCCCGCCCCCATTTACATGCAATCAATATGTGCGTGAGACGAACGCAGAAGCGACCCAGAAACATCATAAAGACGTCCCTGAAACGTCACTAAAATGGCAGAACAGGGGCAGACTGGGGTGTTTGCAGGCTTTTTCAACGGGTTTCAATTCTACACGTTTTCACTTATGTGCATGGTACCTCAGAACGTAACCCCCGTGTAAATATGGGGGGGTGGGCTGCCTGTATTTATTTGCAGGGCTTGTCCCACACTCTTCAGCCAAAAAGGCTCCCAGAGCCGCTTAACTTCTTTTTCCAAAAAAATAAATAAATTAAAAACACAACACCCACGACACACAAGGGGAAAGGAACGAGGAGGGAAGAGGAAAAAGCAAAACTCAGGTGCCCATTTCTGACTTATTGCTCCTATAATGACCAGCTGGCCCAGTTCAGGGGCAGGAACCTCCAGCAAAGTGTGAAATGGACCGCCTGCGTCCTTTTTCTCCTGCTGACGTAGCCGAATGGAACGGCTCCCCCCAGGTGACGATGCCTGACTGACATCCGTCAGAAGCAGGCCTGGGTGTGGCAACCCAGGTGACTCTTTGCTTTGCTCCCTTGCAGCCACCCACCCACCGGGGACCTCTGTGTCCAAGCGCCCCTCTCCACCCAGGTGTGCTGGCCAACTAGAGGGTGCGGGGGCAGGTCCAGCCAAGGCGGGTGGCCTAGGCGGAAGGGTGGCCTGAGACCTGCGACGCCCTTCTCACCTGTACAGGTGATTGATGAGCGCTTTCACCGTGGCTCTATTGACCGCGGGGAGGCTGCTGAGGAGCTTCCGATAGCGGCCGACCTTCTCCTTGTCGTCCTCGATGGCTGGAATGGCGAGAGAGACGCAAATAAGAAATCAAGATAGCAAACTTGTAATAAAAGAATGGAAATGGCTTATTGAATATTTACAGGTAAACTGCAAACAGGTAAGAACATTGGTGGGATTATTGTAATGACCGGCAGTTTTATAAGAGTTGACCCTCCGGATACGAACTGAATTCGTTCTGGGGGTCCGTTCGCACCCCAAAAATTACGTAAATAGAGGCCCGCTTCTGCACACGTGTGCGGTGCCAATTTGCCGTGGCCGTAACCCGGAGATTCCGTATCCAGAGGGATACGTACATAGAGGTACGACTGTATATTTAAAGTAGATGAATGAAGGAGCAAATTAAGTTAATTTGGATGTATGGTGACTGGGAGTGGCCGCCGGGACCACATAACATCGGTTCTGAGAGATCTGCATTGGCTCCCAGTACATTTCTGAGCACAATTCAAAGTGTTGGTGCTGACCTTGAAAGCCCTAAACGGCCTCAAAGGCCCAGTATACCTGAAGGAGCGTCTCCACCCCCATCATTCAGCCCGGACACTGAGGTCCAGCGCCAAGGGCCTTCTGGCGGTTCCCTCCCTGCGAGAAGTGAGGTTACAGGGAACCAGGCAGAGGGCCTTCTCGGTAGTGGCACCCGCCCTGTGGAACACCCTCCTACCAGATGTCAAGGAAATGAGCAGCTATCCTATCTTTAAAAGACATCTGAAGGCAGCCCTGTTCAGGGAAGTTTTTAATATTTAACACTGTATTGTTTTTAACACTTGATTGGGAGCCGCCCAGAGTGGTGAGACTCAGCCAGATGGGTGGGGTATAAATTATATTATTATTATTATTATTATTATTATTATTATTATTATTATCAGAATATATTAAAAATAAATTGAAGGAACCGCAGAATGAGGGGGAAAGGAAGTCAAGTTTTGGAATGTGAAAATGATTGTAAAATTATTGAAATGTAAAAACCTGAAAAGCATAAATAAAATTTAAGAGAGAGAGAGAGAGACACAAAGCCATGAGCAGGATTCTGGCAGGGACAGAGATGTTACGGCGAGCATCCCCAAGATTGTGCAGGAAGGGAGCAATGGTGTTTTGGGATGGAAAGTCTCTGTGAAGGAACATCCTTCAAGACCAGCTCCGTTCAGGTAGGGCAGGAAAACCCGGAGCCAGGAACAGCTCCAGATGCAGAAGGCACCTAGCCAGAGCCAAGGTCCAGCCAGCTCCCTTTTCTGATATCCCACCTAGGCCTGAATTGATGCACAGCAACATCCTCCATAGGAAACTGTGCCCAATAGCAAAGAGTGGTGTGGGAGCAGCCGGTATAAAGGATGCAGCTACATATCACAGAAGCACAGAATTGTAGAGTTGGAAGGGACCCCAGGGGGTCATTTAGTCCAACCCCTGCAACGGATAAATCATTTGTCCAACCTGGGACTCGAACTCATGACCTTGCAGTTAAGAGTCTCATGCTCTACCAACTGAGCTGCAAGACTTCTGTCTCTCCCAGGTCCCAGAAAGAAAGACAAACCTCTCCATTCTGAAGGAAATCAGCCCTGAGTGCTCACTGGAAGGACAGATCCTGAAGCTGAGGCTCCAATACTTTGGCCACCTCATGAGAAGAGAAGACTCCCTGGAAAAGACCCTGATGCTGGGAAAGATGGAGGGCACAAGGAGAAGGGGACGGCAGAGGACAAGATGGTTGGACAGTGTTCTCGAAGCTACCAGCATGAGTTTGACCAAACTGCGGGAGGCAGTGGAAGACAGGAGTGCCTGGCGTGCTCTGGTCCAGGGGGTCACGAAGAGTCGGACACGACTAAACGATTAAACAACAACAACAAAAGCAAGCTCTTCTTGTGTGTGTGGTTTATAGCAATAAAACATAAAAGCCAGACAATAAATACCATTAACCAGGGCCAGAATGTCCCCGACAGCCTAACCTGAGTTTCAGGTGTCCCATAGCCTGAGAAGGCAAAGTAGTATAATTAATTTTGTAATGTGCATTTTCAGTCCTGTTGCAAGAAGACAACAACGCCCCCCTGAACCAGCAGGGGGCGCAAAAGTGATTTGTCTGCGCCGTATTATTCCCATGAGAAGTCAGAGATCCCAGGATTTAAGAAAGCAGGAGGGACGTTTTTTCATAGCTAAAAAGCACCCTGAGCTGTTTCCAAGAGAAATAACTCTGGCTCCAAAAATAGTGTGTGTTTCTTTAAGGAGGGACCGGCTGCTCTGAGACGCAGCATGTGCTTTGACCATTAAAAACAGATGTGATTGATGGAAGTCAAAAAACACTGTATAAGGTGTTAATGTGTGTTTAAGTATTGTTGAAAATGATATGTTAAAAATCTAATAAAAATGTATACATATAAAAAATAAAAGCTGCCCAAGTTGGTGGCTGTCGCTGTCTCCTGTGGCAAGAGGTTCCACAGTTTAACAACGGAGCGGCGCTTCTGTGGCTGCCGTGTTGATGTCAACGAGGTTCAAGGGGCAGGCGCCTTCCTCGGAGGTTGAATCTGGGAGAGAAGGCCGTCGTGCACCAACCTTTACCTGTTGCCTTCAGCCAGGCCGGGGAGGAATCTTTGGTGAAGAGCCCGTCTTCCACGTCCCGGAAGAATCTCTTGAGGGTGTTGGCCACGTCGTCCACCTGGTGCTCCCCTTCCTTGAGCCGGACCCTGCGGGCGTCCTTGCGGAGGATCTCCAAGAGGCCCGTCGTCTTGGAGTTCTGTCCGCTCTTCCGATAGATTCCTTCCGAGGTCAGCCCTGGGGGAATAATAATAATAATAATAATAATAATAATAATAATAATAATAATTGCTGTCTGATGCTAGAGAGAGAGGGAGCCATGTTGCAGTGCTCCATGGGTGTTTATATGTAAATAAAGTAGATTAGCCAAAATGCTGAGTTGCTGAGGTCTGTTGCGCAAGCTGCAAAGACTCTGCGGATCCCTAAGTGTGCCAGTGTCAGTTGGCATCGGTCGCTGCGATGTTCGGGCTGAAGAAAGCTTTTGAAGCTCCCGAACGATCAACTGATGGTTAAGTCAAAGGCGACTATGGGGTTCCACCGCTTCCAGGCCAAGGGAGTCGGCATTTGTCCACAGACAGCTTTCTGGGTCATGTGGCCAGCAGAACTAAAGCGCTTCTGGTGCAACAGGACACCATGACATAAACCAGAGTGCACGGAAACGCCGTTTACCTTCCTGCCACAGCGGTACCGATTTATCTACTTGCACTTTGACGTGCTTTTGAGGAGCAGGGACCGAGCAACAGGAGCTCATCCTGTCATGGGGATTCGAACCGCCAACCTTCTGATCGGCAAGCCCAAGAGGCTCAATGGTTTAGACCACAGCACCACCCGCATCCCTATCAAGGTAAAGGTAAAAGGTAAGGGACTCCTGGCCGGTTAAGTCCAGTCAAAGGCAACTACGGGGGTTGCGGCGCCCATAGTGCCACTGTATTCTGCTCTGGTCAGACCTCACCTGGAGTACTGTGTCCAGTTCTGGGCGCCACAGTTCAAGAAGGAAACTGACAAACTGGAACGTGTCCAGAGGAGGGCAACCAAAATGGTCAAAGGCCTGGAAACAATGCCTTATGAGGAACGGCTAAGGGAGCTGGGCATGTTTAGCCTGGAGAAGAGGAGGTTAAGGGGTGATATGATAGCCATGTTCAAATATATAAAAGGATGTCACATAGAGGAGGGAGAAAGGTTGTTTTCTGCTGCTCCAGAGAAGCGGACACGGAGCAATGGATCCAAACTGCAGGAAAGAAGATTCCACCTAAACATTAGGAAGAACTTCCTGACAGTAAGAGCTGTTCAACAGTGGAATTTGCTGCCAAGGAGTGTGGTGGAGTCTCCTTCTTTGGAGGTCTTTAAGCAGAGGCTTGACAACCTTATGTCAGGAGTGCTCTGATGGTGTTTCCTGCTTGGCAGGGGGTTGGACCTGATGGCCCTTGTGGTCTCTTCCAACTCTATGATTCTATGATTCTATGATCTTGCTTTCAGGCCGAGGGAGCCGGCATTTGTCCACAGACAGCTTTCCGGGTCATGTGGCCAGCAAGGAGCTCACGGTGGAACACACAGTTATTTCCCCAACACACTCCAAATTCACCCTCACAACAACCCTGTGAGGTAGATTAGGCTGAGAGAGGGGGACTGGCCCAAGGTCACCTAGTAGGATTCAAGACTGAGTTCCCCGGCACACAAACCCAACGTACCGCACTGCGTGATATAATCGATGCATCGGTCCACAATGATGGGCACATCTGTGTCTGTGAGCTGCTGTTCGGACAAGGTGTCTCCCGAGCTTCCAGCCGCCTTTTGGATGGCGTTGACCCAACCCAGGAAGTCCAGTTTCCTCTCGCCTTGGATGTAGAGCGTCCTGGGGGAGATACGTCAGAAACCGGGTGTGAAAGACGTATAAAAAGATTCCCTTCATTTTTAAGGTGGCGCGAGAGGCGCGGTCCCACCGTGTCCCGAATTCTCGCGCCGCCCAGGGCACTGCTGAAATTTGACAGCCCAAACTCCACCACTGGGCTGGACCACGTGATCTCTGCAGGTCTTTTATCATTTCTATTTTATTTCATTTAATACCCGGCATGTTCTGCTAGGCTGCAAAGGAATCATCAGCTGTTTCAACGTACTTTGGAAGTCGCCTGGATTTTGGCCGGGCAGGATGCAAAACATTTTATAACAAATGTGCAAAAGGAAATAACGTGGGGAGTGGAGGAAGAGAAGATCTGGTAACATAATGCTTGATTTTCAATTTTCATCCCATCCCAGGTTCCGTCCCATCCCACCCCCCCAAAAAAACCATTTACCTTCTCCTCTCCACCAGCACGAGAACTTCATTGTCTCCCTGGATGGCTGTAAGGCAAAAACCGGCATTAATGCTTAGGGATGCAACCTGCCGTTGGTTTGAGTGGTGTCAGGGACCGGCAAGAAGACTGCCACATGGGCATCGGGAGAAGTGGGCATGGAGACTGGCTGGGAAGATGTGGGGCTCGGTGATACGGAGGAACCTGTGACAGCCAGGAGAAGAGGGTCAGAGGCAGGCGATGCTGCAGAGCTGCAGAGCAAAGAACAGGTACAAGAGGAAGAGATAGGTCAGGCTGGTGGAGAGTCAAGAGTCCATTGTACTGTGGAGAGTGTATTAACTTATGGTCTCTCTGTGTGTGGTTTGGGAGCTGCACGGTCAGGGGAAAAACAAGGCTGTCCAGGGTTGTAAAGACTGCAGAGAGAATAACTGGGTGCACTCTTCCCACCTTGGATCAAATCTACGCTTCCAGGTGTCATAAGAAAGCTGCAGAGATAGTGCAGGATAGTGCGTACCCTGGAAGTGATACACGATGGGATGAAGAACAACCTTTAATGTCCTAATCAGTTAGTTGGGAGGAAGTGATAGTGATGGGTACCTTCTTTGATGCTGGACATTGTTTTCAGAAAGTGAGGCATTGGGAGGGTGTGGCTAATGAATAATCTGTACAAAGGTAAAGGTAAAGGACCCCTGGACTGTTAAGTCTAGTCAAAGGCGACTATGGGGTTGTGGCGCTCATTTCGCTTTACTGGCCAAGGGAGCTGGCGTTTGTCCGCAGACAGCTTTCCGGGTCATGTGGCCAGCATGACTAAGCCGCTTCGGGTGCAATGGGACACCGTGACAGAAACCAAAGTGCACAGAAATGCCCCCAATCCATAACAAACGCTACAATTCTACACCCCCCCCAAATTTTCTGTTTTACAATTTAAAATACTCATTTTACATCCTTAAGGTATCAGTGACTTCCCCTGTCCGCCCTGTGGAACGCCCTCCCATCAGATGTCAAGAAAATAAACAACTATCAGACTTTTAGAAGACACCTGAAGGCAGCCCTGTTTAGGGAAGCTTTTAATGTGTGATGTTTTACTGTGTTTTTAATATTCTGTTGGCGGGCGGTCAGAGTGGCAGGGGAACCCAGCCAGGTGGGTGGGGTAATAAATAAGAAGAAGAAGAAGAAGAAGAAGAAGAAGAAGAAGAAGAAGAAGAAGAAGAAGAAGAAGAAGACGTGCCTTTTCCCAACATGTAAGTGTGCTTTGGACAATAAAGAGTTTGTTCCTCCCTCGAGGCATTCCTTGCCAACCTGGTGCCCGCCAGATGTCTTGGACTACAACTCCCAGCGCCAGCACAGCTGCCAAACGCCGTAGGAAGATGGCAGCACTGCTGTGTCAGACGTGGCGGGTGATGGCAGTTGTGGTCCAAAATATCTTGAAGGCCTCAGGTAGGGGAAAGCTTCTTTAGAGGGTTGGGAAGTCAATGAGCTTCGGTTGGCGAGGGAGTGGGGGACCTCTGCTCCCCATGAGAAAAATCAACAATCATTTAAGACAGGGGTCAGCAAACATTTTCAGCAGGGGGCCGGTCCACTGTTCTTCAGATCTTGTGGGGGGGCCGGACTATATTTTGAGGGGGGAAATGAACCAATTCCTATGCCCCACAAATAACCCAGAGATGCATTTTAAATAAAAGGACACATTCTACTCAGGTAAAAACACACTAATTCCCAGACTGTCTGCGGGCCAGATTTAGAAGGCAATTGGGCCGGATCCAGCCCCCGGGCCTTAGTTTGGCTAGCCATGGTTTAAGACTTTCAAAAAGTGAAAAGAACAACAGCAAAGAGATTAAACGTGGCATCAGGGTCGAAACCCCAACTGGAAAATGCTTTCAGCCGAAAAGGGGACAGCGAAGGCACCTGCGTGGTATCAATAGGCAGGGAGTTCCAGAGTGAATAACTGGGTTCTTACAAATCTGGAAACTGTCTGCCATTAACGCAGTTCAGTGGGCACATGTGGGGCACAGATAACTCCTGGTTGAGAGCACCCAGCGAAGTATATTAGGGGAAAGGACGACAGGGTGGAGATGGAGAACTGCTTCGAGGATTTGTTCTGCCCAAGAGAAGGGGGTTCTGCTGGGATCCCTGGGAAAGCTTGGCACCCTGGCGTTTCCCCTGCCCCCCCGGCCCCCGGGTTACTCACAGAGCTCCTGCAGCTTCCTAAGGTGCACGGCCTCCTCCTTCTCGCTGCCTTCCAGGTAGGCGTAGAGGGTGCCCTGCGCCAGCGCAAACCAGCCCTCCTTGGCCCGCTCCAGGTTCAGGCCGCCTTTGTACTGCAGCCGCCCAAGGCGCTCAAAGTCGTGGGAAAGCAAGCTGTCGACACCCGGGGGGACGAAGGACTGGAAGGAAACACAACCGGCAGGCAAAGTGAAAAAGAACACCACATTTTGGGAATAGTAAAGGTAAAGGGACCCCTGACCATTAGGTCCAGTTGTGGCCGACTCTGGGGTTGCGGCACTCATCTCACTTTACTGGCTGAGGGAGCCAGCGTACAGCTTCCGGGTCATGTGGCCAGCAGGACTAAGCCGCTTCTGGCGAACCAGAGCAGCGCACGGAAATGCCGTTTACCTTCCCGCCGGAGCGGTACCTATTGATCTACTTGCACTTTGACGTGCTTTCGAACTGCTAGGTTGGCAGGAGCAGGGACCGAGCAACGGGAGCTCACCCCGTCGCAGGGATTCGAACTGCCGACCTTCTGATCGGCAAGTCCTAGGCTCTGTGGTTTAACTCACAGCGCCACCTGCATCCCTGTTTTGGGAACAGGTGATCGTTAAACAAAGCAGGAACTGGAATACAGTGGACGCTCAGGTTGCAAACATGATCCGTGCGGATTCACAACCCGCAGTGGCGTGTCTGCACATGTGCATGCGTGGGTTGCGATTCGGCGCTTCTGCGCATGTGCAAAGCACGATTTAGCGCTTCTGCGCATGCGTGACCGCCAAAACCCGTTCCACTACTTCCGGGTTTCAGCGCGTCTGTAACCCAAAAAAATGCAACCTGAAGCATCTGTAACCCAGGTATGACTGTATGTGCAGCCAATGAAAAATGAAGAAGTGGGTGGGAATTAATGATAAGGGAAGAGAAATATCATGGGAGGGGCCGGGGAAGTCAACTTTTAAACTAGTACGGTGGTACCTTGGTTCTCAAACGCCTTGGTTCCCAAATGCCAAAAACCTGGAAGTAAGTGTTCCAGTTTTCAAACCGTTTTTGGAAGCCGAACGTCCGATGCGGCTGTCAGCTATTGTTTCTGGGGCGCCTGCACCAATCAGAAGCTGCGCTTGGTTTTCGAACATTTCGGAAGTCAAATGGACTTCTGGAACGGATTAAGTTTGGCGCTTTTGTTTTTGCTATTTATTTTGCGCTTTTGTGGCTTTTTCGGTTAATTTGTTTCTGTGACTGTGTGGAACCCACTTCAGCTACTGATGGATTGATTGCGTGACTGCAGAAATGGATAAAAGGCCCCCATCCAAACAATGACTATCATCAGTGCAGGTAAGGAAAATAAATAATTTTAATTTTTATCAACTACTGTCTTATTTATTTTATAGTACAGTACATTGATTATCGTCTTCATTTTATGGATCAGTGGCCTCATTAGATACATTTCCGATCTGAGTGCCACACTTCCATTTAGAATGTTACACTGAGGTCTTGTTTTTGCCATTTATTTTATGATTTTGTGACTTTTTTTGTTTTGCTTCTGTGACTGTGTGGAACTCAGTTCAGCTATCGACTGATTGATTGATTGATTGATTGATGGTGAGAATGTAGTACATTGATTATTGCTTTCATTTTATGGATCAATGGTCTTGTTAGATAGTAAAATTCATGTTAAACTGATGTTTTAGGGGTTGTTTTTTAAAGTCTGGACCGGATTAATCCATTTTGCATTCCTTTCTATGGGAAAGCGTGCCTTGGTTTTGGAACGGACTTCTGGAACGGATTAAGTTTGAGAACCAAGGTACCACTCTGTTATTACTGTTTCTATTTATTTATACCTTGCTTTTCCCCATGTCAGAGACTCGAGGTGCCTCACAGAATAGATAAAACCAACAACAGCAGGAAAAATATTATTGGCACAAAAATGGAAACAGGAAGAATTACCGACGAAAGAAGAGTGGCAAATGAAATTAATGGACTATGCAGAATTAGATAAGATGACAGGAAGGATTCAAAATCTGCGGGACCAGAGATTCTTAGAGGACTGGAGTAAATATTTGAATTATTTGAAAATCAATTGTAATAAACAGATTATGCTATTTGGACTGCAAGAAGTTTTGCAAGGAGGATTATGCGAAATATTGCAATAAAGACTATGAAGAGAGTTATTAGTTAAAGACAATTAAAAGTAATAGAGAAATTAAGAAACGTAGACGCTTTGGTTTTGGAACAGACTTCCGAAACAGATTAAGCTTGAGCACCAAGGTACCACTGCATTAAAAATTTGATGTGAATTGGTTGATTTTTATTAAAAAGCTACCAAAATTAACTGGCAATAGAAACGCAACCGAGCTCAGGAAGAACCAACCGCACAGCCGGCAGGGGGGTGGAATTCGCTCTGCAAGACCCACATTGCGGCGCAGGAAGGGAGCATTGCAGAGGGGTGCTTTCTAGCCCAACCCCAGAAGATGCCAAGCCCCCACAAGCCAGGATCCGAGTTTCCCAGAGCTGGAGAAGTACCTGCCGGACGCTCTCACCTTTCCGATGCATTTGACCCACTCCCGGATGGCCTCAGGACAGTCCAGTCCAAAGAGGTAGAGCCTCTCCGCTTCTATATAGACCTCAAAGGTGCAGGCGAACCTATGGCAAAAGACAGGGAGGAAACGTCAGGGAGAGGAGGGGGCGGATTGGGGAAAGTCCTTCTACCTCTCGTGTAATGCTAGAAATGGGTGGCATCTGAGGAAGCTGAAGATTCGGGACAAATAAATTTTCCTTTTTCACGCAGCACAGAGTAAAACTGCGGAACTCCCTGCCACAGGAAGCAGGAATGGCCACCAAACCTAGACGGCTTTAAAAGAAGACTGGACAAATTCTTGCAGGAGGAGAGGGATAGCAATGGCTACTCCACGGTCGGGAGCAGGAATGCTTCTGGGTTCCAGTTGCTGGAAACCACCGGAGGGGAGAGTTGGTCTTGGGTTCGGATCCTGATTGCAGGCTTCGCACAATAGGCACCTGGTCGGCCACTGTGAGAAGAGGATTCTGGCTTTAGGTGACCACTGAGTAATATGGGCCGATGCCTTAACTTGTTTCTTGCCCCCGGCAAATTCTGAAAATTAATTAGGACAGATGCCCTCCACTTAATTGGAGAAGGATCCAGCCCACATTTGATGCACGTGACCCCCCCCCCCAAATCCCGGGGAACAAAGTTTCCCCAAGGGTTTTTTTAAAGGTTATGTCGTTTTACTACTGTGGGATGTGAAACACAAGAGCAGTCAAGTACAACATTCCTAGAGTGAACATGTTTACACATGGGGAGGGATGTTTGTCCAGCCAGCAGGTAAACTTCCTGTTTCTTTCTGGGCTGGTACAGACTTCCTCTGCATGTGACTAGAGGTGGGCATGGCCTCACCTGTGCAGGTAGCGACAAAAGCACAGGGCAGGGCAGGGCAGCCACCTCTCTCTCTTTGACTACATGCATCGAAGAAGCAACATCTGCTTAGCCAAAGATGCTCTCTTGGCTTCCAGCCAAGAGAGGACAAAGGGACTGTCTCCTTATGAGATAGATTCCAGGTGTATGTTACTTTTCTAAGCTAAGTCTGCCTTCTGGAATCCAACTGTGAACAGAATGTTGTGTGAGTAAACCTTTTTATACTTGTATAGAAGACTGTGCCGTGTCTTCTCTTTTATGAGGGAATAAGGGGAAAATACCAGGACAGTTATTATAGAGGCTTTAGTGAGCCTGAGCGAATACATCCGCTGCAAGTTTAAAAAGGGGGATGTTACTCTGCTAAATTGTGAAACTTGTTAACACAAGTTGGAAAGGCTATAATCAAAAAAAATATCCTCTCCTGCATTCTTGAACATTCCCACAACTACCTGCATTTCAAGGGATCATTTTTTTATGGATTCCGTTCTGTTACAGTTTAAATGCTTCTTAGCTACAATCCTTTATATGCTTTCGACCTTTTGCATTTTATCTGTGTCGCTTGGTGGAAACCCGTCCGTGGGGGGGGGGAGGCGGGGCATAAATAAAACAGATGATTATAACGGTAATAATAATTGCGGTCAGTTTCATTACTCAGGACCCCACTTCCTCAGTAGGGTGATGAACTAAGCATCCTACGCTGGGGGTCCCCCTAACTCCCCATGCACAAAGGGAGCAGCCCCGCTCACCCGTGGGCCTCTGGGGGGTTATTCACCAGGCAGGCCACCTCCTGCATCCGGATCTCTCCGTTCGGCACGGTGCTGGTGTTGTTGTCGTAGTAGCTGAAGATGCCCTCGTGGAGTCGGCACCAGCGGCGGCTGAACTCTAAGTGGGGAAGGGGTCAAGCGTTAGCCAAAAAAGCAGGGAAAGGGAGAGAACAAGACCCATGGCTGGAGCACACTTCAAGGCAACGCAAGGAATGGTCCCTTTAATAATTATCATTATTATTATTATTATTATTATTTATTATTATTTATACCCCGCCCATCTGGCTGGGTTTCCCCAGCCACTCTGGGCGGCTTCCAACACAATATTAAAATACTTTTCTGCTATGGAGGTGCCAAAACATGTGCCCTGCCTTCAGAGCCCAAAGAGTAAGCACACCAAAATCAATGGACCTAAGTCGGTCACGCCCATTAATTTTTTCCCGGCGTATCCACTCGACCAACGCTTGGCCCTTATCACTTAAGCTGCCATCCCGTCTTGAGAGATTTCCATAGGTTATCAGCAGCCCACCCCCCTGCGCTTTTGGAAGTGCTGCAGGAACCATGAGGTCTAGCAACTAGCTCAAAAAGGCAGGGCCGGATTTAGGTTTGATGAGGCCCTAAGCTCCTGAAGGTAAGGGGGCCCTTTCTATGTCCAGCTGTCCTTTGCCAACAACAAATGGCCGCTGCTTTTTGTGTTGAATTTATGCTAGATGGTAATCTATGGACCTAATAGGTATCTAAAGTCATTTGCACATAACAAAATACAGTGGTACCTCGGGTTACATACGCTTCAGGTTACATACGCTTCAGGTTACAGACTCCTCTAACCCAGAAATAGTACCTCGGGTTAAGAACTTTGCTTCAGGATAAGAACAGAAATCATGCTCCAGCAGCGCGGCAGCAGCAGGAGGCCCCATTAGCTAAAGTGGTGCTTCAGGTTAAGAACAGTTTCAGGTTAAGAATGAACCTCCAAAACGAATTAAGTACTTAACACTGTACAGTGTTAAAGGAAAATATAATGAAAATGACGTAACCCTTTCCGGTACTTCCGGGTCACCATGGGACGCAACCTAAGAAGATGTAACCTGAACCGAACGTAACAAGAGGTATGACTGTATATATTTTATCAAAGTAACTGCTATAGCCCGTCCATGCAGAATGTAGGGACCCTATATATAGAAAGGAGGAAACTAGTGATATTTTAGGGAGCAGGCTAGCAGGCGGGGCCCATGACTTACATCATAGGAGCCTACACAACACAAAACACTGTTGCTGTATGTAGGTTTTATTTTATTTGTTTTTTATCTTATATTTTGGAAAGGTACATCCAGTTTGTTTTTTTCTTTAAAAATTTTTGGGGCCCCCAAGAGAGTGGGGCCCTAAGCTGTAGCTTTTTAGCTTATACGTAAATCTGGCACTGCAAAAAGGTAGTAATCTAAAAGCTCAGCGAGATTGAGTTTCGGCTGCTCTGTGCACCTCCCCCAAAGCGCAGCCAATCTTGGGGGGTCCATGAGAGAGCGAAGTCAGTGATTTCGATCTCTGCTCCACGTTTCAGGGTTGCGTTTTCAAGCGGCGGCAGTGCGGGGAAGGAAGGAGAGTTGACGGCTTTCCTGCCAGCCATTGGCTCCCAGTACCTTTCCAAGCACAATTCAAAGTGTTGGTGCTGACCTTGAAAGCCCTAAATGGCCTCAGACCAGTATTCCTGAAGGAGCATCTCCACCCCCATCGTTCTTCGCAGACACTGAGGTCCAGCTCCGAGGGCCTTCTGGCGGTTCCCTCCCTGCGAGAAGCCAGGTTACAGAGAACCAGGTATAGGGCCTTCTCGGTGGTGGCACCTGCCCTGTGGAACGCCCTCCCATCAGATGTCAAGGAAATAAACAACTACCTGACTTTTAGAAGACATCTGAAGGCAGCCCTGTTTAGGGAAGTTTTTAATATTTAATGCTGTATTGCTTTTAACAACTCGATTGGGAGCCGCCCAGAGTGGCTGGGGAAACTCAGCCAGATGGGAGGGGTATACATAATAAATTATTATTATTATTATGAACCTGCCTCGGTGCTCCAAAGCACCCTCCACCCCCTGCCCGCCCCCGCCTTGCCTCACCTTCCCGGGACTTCCGTTCGTGGACCAGCTTGGCCATGGAGGGTGCCTTGTAGAGGAAGCCATTGTGAGCGACAGAAGGCAGGATGATGGAGTAGTGCTTCTCGATGTTGGTGCCCATGTCCAGCTGAGGGGTCTCTGCCAAGGCAAGAGAGAAACGGGGTGAGCGGCAGGCTGGAGTCCCAGGGCAGGGAGCGTTTGGCCTGGAGAAGAGGAGATGGAGTCACATCTCCAAAGGGCTGCCCCATGGAAGATGGAGGAAGCCTGCCTGAACTCAAATGGTGACAAAAGAGATTCCAGCAAAACGTCAGGAAGAACTTTTGGACAGCAAGAGCCATTCAACACTGGGCTCCCTCGGGAGCTGGTGGGCTCTCCTTCCTTGAGGGTTTTTAAGCAGAGGTTGGGTGGCCACCAGTCACTGATTATTTAGCTGCGATCTCTGCATTTCGGGGGTTGGACTAGATGACCCTCAGGGTCCCTTCCAACTCGACGATTCTATGATTCTATGACACCACCGTTCATGTCCTTCCATCACCCCTACCATCAGACAAGCTGGGAAGCATGCAGAGGAGGGCGACCAAGATGATCAAGGGTCTGGAAAACCAAGGCTGATGAGGAACGGTTGAAGGAGCTGGGGACATTTAGCCTGGGAAAGAGGAGACTGAGTGGAGATGGGAGAACCATCTTCGGCTATCTCAAAGGCTGTCCCATGGGAGAGGGAACAAGCTTGTTTCCTCCTGCTCTGGAGGGTAGGACTTGAACCCATGGCTTCAAGTCGCAAGAAAGGAGATTCCGACTGAACATCAGTAAAGCTTTCTGATGGTAAGAGCTATTTCCTCTAAGTTTTAATTATCCTAGGCGGCTGCCGAAAGCGGGCCCTGAAAAAGCAAGGGAGGAGCGCGTGTCCCCTCAGCCGCACTCAGGGTAGATCCTTTGAAGGGGACCTTTCCCCTTAGTTCTCTTTTTTAAAGAAAATGAAATTAAAATACGCATGCATATTTAAAGGGGTACCCAGTCAACCAAGCGTTGTGAGCCCTGCCAGTTTGATTAACTGGTGGTGTCTGAAGAAGCAAGGAAGCTCATAAAACCACTTTGTGTGGGACCTTCCTACTAACTTCGCTGAATGAAAGAAACAGGAAGCGAGCCAGCCCCTTACAATAACCAACTAAAGGATGGAAATATACATGTTTACATGTTACATGTTATGAGTGTTGTCTGTTAAGTGTATGTGAGTCTGTTCCTTGTGTCTCTGTCATTTTAGAAATGTTTAAGGGGTTTCTGTTTAAAATTGGCCACAACATCCACACACTGCCTTTCTTAAGCGTGTATAGTTTAAAAATGCAAGCTTGCTTCAAATTTTAGTCTAAAGAAACCATGTTGGACCTGATCAACTTAAACATAGCATGTTTTTAAGACTGGGAGCCGCTCAGGGTGGCTGGGGAAACTCAGCCACATGGGTAGGATATAAATAATAAAATATATTATTATTAATATTAATTGACAGTGGAACAATATCCCTTGGGAGGTGGTGGACTCTCTGTCCTTGGAGGTTTTCAAGCAGAGGTTGGACAGCCATCTGTCATGGATGCTTGAGCTGAGATTCCTGCATTGCAGGGGGTTGGACTGGATGACCCTTGGGGTCCCTTCCAACTCCACGATTCTGTGATCTGCCTTCCTTTCCTCCCTTCCTGTAAAAAACACAGAGCGCGCAGGACACCTCCTACTCCCCCCAACTCGGTTGCCCCTGCTTTTGACTGCTTCAGGGGCCCGAGCCGCCAAGCCAAACAGCCAAGGGGCGTGGGGGCCAGAGAATCAATGCAAACCAGATGTGCGGGGGGGCGAGGGAAGACCCATCAAAGCTTTGCAACGCACGCTCAGCAAGCCTGTCTGTTTTTCCAGCCCACCCGCCTTTTGTTTTTCAAGCCGCTCAGTCACCGGCTCATCCATCTTCAGAGACAAGGCTTTTGGCCCTTCCTGCCAGTAATTCGCTCCGTGGGCTTTCCAAAAACCAAAAAGGGTGTGGGGAGAAATTTGGCCGAGGCGGAAGGGGAGCGGGGAAGGGTCAGCGCGGGGCTGGGCTGAGCTTGCCAAAAGCAGTGAGTCAGTGAAGCATCGTTCCGGGGAGGTGGCGAAAGAAGAACTTACGGCGGGGGGGGGGGGAGCTGGAAATTTGGGCTTGGTTTTTTGTCATCCTGGCGGTGGGGCAGAGGGGCTTTTGTTCCAAGCCCAGCCCAGCCTGGATTCCCAGCAAAGTTTCTTCTCCACTTCCCAGAACAGACCCCCCCCCCCATTTCTTACAATATCTGGTATTGCTGAGCTGAGAAGGATGCTTCCTGCATTGCCGGGGGCTGGACTAGATGCCTCTAGAGGTCCCTTCCAACTCTACAGTTTGATGGTTCTATGACCCCGAAACTATCAAGAGGGGTGGACCAACTTCCCTACAAGGAAAGGTTGCAGCGTTTGGGACTTTCCAGCTCAGAGAAAAGGCGAGGAGGAGACCACTTGACAGAAAGTTATAACCTGACGCCTAGCGTGAAGAAAGCAAGAGAGAGAAAAGGTTTTTTCCCCTCTCTCATAACGCTAGAACTTGCGGGCATGCCATAAAGCTGGATGTTGGAAGATTTAGGGCAGAGAAAAGGAAGGACTTATTCACGCAGCAGGTGGTTAAACTGTGGAACTCCCTGCCACAGGGATGGCCTCCAATCTGGAAGGCTTTAAAAAAGGACAAGGCAAATTCATGGAGTAGCCTCAGGGGCTGCTAGCCAAAAGGGCGATGCTCTGCATTCACAAATCGGAGGCAGCGATGCTTCTGATCTAGAAGCCACCTTTGATTCCTGCTGGTGGTTTTTTCTTCCTTAAATACCAGCAAAATCTGAGATATTCCGCTTTATGCCTCCGACACATTTTCAGGTCTGTTATCAGGTTCCCCCCCCCCCCCAAAAAGGGAGAATGATTCATTTCCCCAAAACTACAAAAGAGGGTGCAAAGGAGAACAGTTTTGCAGGATCCTCTTTGCAGATAAAGCTCTCCTGCCTTGTTCTTCCATTCGGGGGGGGGGGCAAGGACCATAGATGGAAGATATGCCGGAACATCACACCCAATATCCATGCCCCCCCTGCCCAATTCCGATGTGCAGAGCTGAACTGCTGGTCCGAAGTCTCCTGCTCAGATACTGCGGTTCCCCAAGCAAAAATAAATGTGCAATTCACGTTTACTAGTTTCGACTTTATTTTGTTATTGTCTTCCTTGGAGTGGGGTGTAAAATGCTATTCTGAGTGATTTTTTTTTTTTATAAGGTCGGGTGGCAGTCACTGGGGAGGACCCCCAAGGAGGCGGTGGATCAATAAAGTTTAGGAACCGCTGGTCTAGACCCTTTGAAGGTTCAGCCAGGGTGCCCCCTCCCAAATGATTGTCTTTCCTGGTCAACGTCCTCCCTGCTTTCCCACTTCACTTCTTCAAAAAGCTGGACACAGACCTCTGCAGAGCTACAGAATCATAGAAATATAAAGTTGGAGGGCACCCTAAAGGTCCTCTAGTTCAACCCCCTTGCAATGCCCAACGCCCCCAACAGCTGCTGCCAGTCAGAGCAGACCATCCTAGGCAGGCCCAGACGGGGGGGGGGGCATATGGGCCACTTGGCCCGGGCCTCTGATTCCAAAGGGGGCCTTGGTCAGCATATTTTTAAAATGCACTATTGTACATCTATATTTTCCATTTTGTCTTTATATGCAGCTACAGTTCAAGCCTTGGAATAAAATTATTTGTCAGCATAACTTTTGTGAAAATTATTTATATACTTACTTATTTATAAGACTTCAGTTATCCCCAGGGTAAAAAAAGGGGGGGGCACATTATCTACCTGGCCTGGGTCTCTGCCTGGCTCTGCAAGGTCCTGAACCTAGGCTAGAGTCTGACCTGGCTATGGGATACTGAAGCAGCGGACACCTGCTGCTTGCACCTCACATCTGATGGCTGGTGCTTCCAAATGCACTGGGGAGAGAAATAGGTTCGGGAGCCAGCCCAGAAAACACAGCGCCCTTGCTTCCTCCTGCCTCATTTCCCAAGGCACTCGCTGTTCGGCTTGCAACATCTGAACGCGGATTTGCAGGCGCCCTCCGCTCCAGCCCCTCTGGCCAAATTCCTCTGCCCCTTTCCCCTCCTCACCGGAGGTCTTGTTGTGCAGCAGAAACTCCACCTGAAGCCTCCGGCCGGCCTGCTCCGCTAAGGCGATGGGCGAGGGGTAGCCGGGGTCACCCGTGTAGCAGTTGACCTCGGCGCCGCAGAACAAGAGGGAGAGCGTCTCTGCCAGGTCACTGGTGGTCACGGCTGCGCACAGAGCCTGTTGGAGGGTGGGGGGACAAGGGGAGAGAGTTAGGCGCACCTGAGAGCGAGGAGAGAGGAGGAAGGGAAGGAGGAGAGCGAGGGGGGCATCCGAACCTCCGCCCAGGCAGGTGCCCGTAAACCATCCTCAAAGCAGCGTTGGCTGAGACGGCAGGATCCGTCAAGGGAGGCAGCAGCCAAGGGGACCTGGCTGAACAAAGGAAGTTTTCAGCCTGAGAGAAGGCAATGGGCCTTTTATCTATGGGAAGGAGGCAAGGCACCCCACGGGTGGCATTCCAGAGTCCCTGGCCAGGAGGGTGGGGACTAGGCTTTGCTGCAAATGAGAAACAGAGAAGCCCTGGGAGGGAGGGAGGGAGAAAGTGCTGCAATCTGATCCCGCAAGGTCAGATCCCACTAACTTGGCTCTGCCGAGCGTAGATGGGAGGAGGGATGGAGGGAGGGGGGAGAGTCATGGGCCTCCCTTCCCCCAGCGCCGCATGGCGAAACAACACACGAGCTGCAAAAACAGTGTATGGAACGCGGCTCTGGACTGCTCCCAAGCTCGCATTTTTTAAAAGCGAAGGGCGACTCTTCCGCCGCAACAGCTGAGGGCAGGGGGCGTGCCTCATCCCCAGGCTCATTTATATTTGCATTGATTTACAGTGGTTAGGGGACGCAGGTGGCGCTGTGGGTTAAACCACAGAGCCTAGGACTTGCTGATCAGAAGGTCGGTGGTTCGAATCCCCGCAACGGGGTGAGCTCCCGTTGCTCGGTCCCTGCTGCTGCCAACCTAGCAGTTTGAAAGCACATCAAAGTGCAAGTAGATAAATAGGTACCACTGTGGCAGGAAGGTAAACAGTGTTTCTGTGCGCTGCTCTGGTTTAGTCATGCTGGCCACATGACCCGGATGCTGTACGCCGGCTCCCTCGGCCAATAAAGCGAGATGAGCCCCGCAACCCCAGAGTCATCCGCAACTGGACCTAATGGTCACCTTTACCTTTAAAGTGGTACCTTGCTTCTCAAACAACTTAGAACCCAAACACTGCAAACCCAGAAGTAAGTTTTCCGGTTTGCGAACTTCTTCCGGAAGCCGAATGTGCTCCATTTTGAGTGTTACGCTGAGGTCTGTCTGTTTTCGCTATTTATTTTGCGTTTTTGCTTTTGCGGCTCTTTTTGTGGCTGTGTGGAACCCAGTTCAGCTACCGATTGATTGATTGTGTGACTGCAATACATTGATTTTTATGGATCAATGGTCTCGTTAGATAGTAAAATCCATGTTAAATTGCTGTTTTAGGGATTGTTTTTAAAAGTCTGGAACGGATTAATCCATTTTGCATGACTTTCTATGGGAAAGCGCGCCTTGGTTTTGGAACGCTTTGGTTTTGGAACAGATTCCGGAACGGATTAGGTTTGAGAACCAAGGTACCACTGTATTAAGCGGGGTAGTGGGATCGTCACAAAAAGGAGGAAGGCAAAGAATCCAGTGTTGAAAGCATCCAGTGTCCCTGCCCAGAAGGACTAAAGTCCAAAAGACACAGCGCAGCTCCAAAGCGATAATAAATAATAAATTGGTGCAAAGATTCCCTTGACATATAATAAGATTTTGCCCACGCTGTGCCTAATTCTACACATTTCAGGTCGCCTCTTCCTTGCCTTCTCTCTGAACTAAGCAATTCCGATCACACCCCTCAAGGCTCGTCAATTTGCAATAAAAAAGGTCTGTCATCCCCAGAGCACGAAAGCAAACGTCCCGGAAGTCTTGCTCACTAAGCCCATAAGCGGGAAATCCATAGCAGGGTATAATAATAATCATATCAATAATAAGTGCATAAAAATCCCAGCAGGTCAAGCGACTGAGCTTGCAAGGGATGTTCAAACGATTCCAGCTTCTTTCGCGCATTCCTTCACAGCTTCCTGACAGCTCTCTGGGGCCAGGACATTTCCGAAGAAAAAATAAATAGGGGAGAGGCGCCGGTTTTCCACAGCCATAAAATGGCTCAGCGCACACCCTCGCGGCAGGAACACAGGAAGCGGCCTCATACATTTAGAGGCAGAGAATCACCGTGTTGGAAGGGACCCCTGAGGCTCATCTAGTCCAACCCCCGACACGCTCTGAATGATGCCTCTGACGCAGGCAGTTTTGTTGAAATACGGCCCCCTATTAAAAAATGCTCAAATGCAAGGCCCTGAGGACTGGTTTATGGAGGAAACTGACACATTTATCCCCTGCTCTGGGAATGGGGAACCAATTGCAGAAGAAAGAATAGTGATACTACTACTAAAAATATTAATACAGTGGTACTTCAGGTTAACCCAGAAATAGTACCTCGGGTTAAGAACTTTGCTTCAGAATGAGAACAGAAATCGTGCTCTGGCGGCGGGGCAGCAGCAGGAGGCCTCATTAGCTAAAGTGGTGCTTCAGGTTAAGAACAGTTTCAGGTTAAGAACGGACCTCCGGAACGAATTCAGTTCTTAACCTGAGGTACCACTGTCCTAATAACCATGGGAGAAATGGTAGGGATTTCCTTGCTGTTGTTCTTTTAAAAGAAGATGTTTAAACTCAGCTTTGGAGGTGAGGGAACGGCACTCCACACATGCCCAGAGGCACTGCGCGCCACGAGACACAACACTGCAATTCATTCCTCTTCGCCCAGCTCGTACAAGCTATGCACAAATTTCCTTGTTGCTTGGACACTGTTCTGGGCGTCTCGCCTGGAGCCGGATCTGGCGCAGGAGATGCAAGCCATAAGCGGAGGCAGTTCCACACCCACACACACCCCCTTGTGCTATCCAGATGACAGCATCTGCCCACCTGCCGGTCCAAGATGCAGAGGCCTGGGGGACCCAGCTTCTTAACCCTCGCCCTCCCTATCCAAGAACTGGCCTTAAACAGCTCAGGACCACCTCTTGTCATATGAACCGACCCGGATATCATCTTCAGAGGCACTTCTTCGTCTGCCTTCTCCCCGAGGTGGCAACACAAGAACAGGGCCTTTTCTGTGATGGCTCCCCGTTTGTGGGATGCTCTCCCCAGGGAGGCTTGACTGGTGCCGTCCTTCTACACTAGGGATCAGCAAACTAATAGTGATAATAAATATTTTTTTATTTATACCCTGCCCTTCCCGGTTCAAAAAACCAGGCTCAGGGCGGTTAACAACAAATTTAAAACACTTAATTGATGCAACAAAAAACAGCGTAAAATGCAGTATGAAACGTGAATAACAATAAATTCAGAATTCAAAAATCAATTTGGGGGGAAATCCACCCAATAAACATTAGATGATCACCAGGGCTAGCTGGCTAAATTAGTCCTATTTGGGCCAGTGAGGAGACCAGGGGAGAATTAGCTGTAGGATCCCAGAGCGGGTAATCTTCATAAAAAGGGGAGGGAAGGAAGGGGAATAAAAGATCAGGCTGGATTCAAATTAAAGGCCAGGCGGAATAGCTTTGTCATACAGGCCCGGTGGAAGGAAGTTAAATCCTGCAGGGCCCTGGTCTCCTGGGACAGAGCATTGCAACTGGTCGGAGCCATCACTGAGAAGGCCCTGGCCCTGGTGGAGGATAGTCTGACTTCCTTAGGGCCCGGGACCTCTAAACTATGGTTATTCATGGACCTTAAGGTCCTCTGCAGGGCAGACCAGGAGAGACGGTCCCGTAAATACGAGGCCCATGGGCCGGATCTGGCCCAATTGCCCTCTGGATCCGGCCCAAGGACGGTCCTGGAATCGCCGTTTGGATCGGCGTGATCATTAGGGCTGCACCATTTTTTTTGCAATTTTGGGGGGGTAGCTCCCCCCCCAAAACACACCGCGGTGGTGCCTCCTCCCTCCACCCTCCCTCCTCCTGGCTTCTCCCCACCCTGCAGAGAAAGGGAGTTTGCTTTGATTGACACCAGCCAATCCAAAGTCTCGCCGCCCCTGTGCTGAGGCGCAGCACAGACTCGCCACCTCCCTGCCAGCCTCTTTTTTTTATTATTACAGTGGTACCTCGGGTTAAGTACTTAATTCGTTCCGGAGGTTTGTTCTTAACCTGAAACTGTTCTTAACCTGAAGCGCCACTTTAGATAATGGGGCCTCCCGCTGCCTCCGTGCAATTTCTGTTCTCATCCTGAAGCAAAGTTCTTAACCTGAGGTTCTATTTCTGGCTTAGTGGAGTCTGTAACCTGAAGCATATGTAACCTGAAGCATATGTAACCTGAAGCATATGTAACCTGAGGTACCACTGTACACAATACACGTGCACAACACACTACCTTATTTTCATAACATAAAACATTACTCTATATAATACCTACCTATACTATATATATCAACATACTTACACACCTACCCCACACGGACACCCACCAAGTGACTTGACTTCCAGCCGTTCTTGTTACGCTACTTTATTTTTCCAACTAGCTTAAACACATTTCTTTATTTCTTTAATCTCATCATCTATCTTAACTTTACTCTCCTTTCACTGGATTCACTCAGCATCTGTCAGAAATTCTACTTTTCCCACATAATTTTTGTTGGATTCCTTAAAGATAGCCTACTCCTTTTTCACTTTTTGTACCAGATCTCCTCTTATACAGATCAAAATGATCAGATAAGAGCAAAGGTTGCTAGGTTTATCGAGGGTGCAATGAGATTAAGGGCCGCTATCTGAACAATAACCGTGCTCATTTGACTGCCCTTTTTACCCACTGCTGTCTTTTTATTTGTATATATTGCTTGTTTTATGTTGCCATGGTCGTTGGCTAACACGAATAAAGTTTATCTATCTATCTATCTCCTCTTATCCTCCCTGTTAGTTCGGCAATATGGAAGTATTCCATCATTTTAGATAACCAGTCTGCTTTAGTTGGGACGCTGCTGCTTTTCCAATTGTTGGCAATCAATAACCTTGCCACCGTAGTTGCATACATAAATATTTATGTACGCGCTGTGGGCATCTTGATGGGCGCATCCCGGGGCTTCGGCTGGAGCTTGGTGTACCTGCTGGCCCCACGCCAGGTGCCTGAGAAAGCTGACCCGGAAAAGAGAGGCTTCACCGCCATTGCCGCCACCCAACCGCAGGCAGAGCAGCAGAGGAGGTAGGAAAGGAGGGGGAAGGGAGTGGCTGGGGGGAGAGGGGGGGAGAGAGAAGCCCCCCTCTGCCCCGTGCGTGCACACAGTCCAGCCCGCCACAAGGTCTGAGGGGCGGTGAACCAGCCCCCTCCTAAAACGTTTGCTGACCCCTGTTCTCCACCCTTAGGCGCCAGGCAAAAACGTTCCTTTTTAACCAGGCCATACATACAGCCGTACCTTGGAAGTCCAACAGAATCCGTTCCAGAAGTCCGCTCGACTTCCAAAACGTTCAGAAACCAAAGCGTGGCTTCCAATTGGCTGCAGGAAGCGCCTGCAGCCAATCGGAAGCCCCGTCGGACGTTCGGATTCCAAAAATAGTTCACAAACCGGAACACTCGCTTCCGGGTTTGTGGCGTTCGGGAGTCAAAATGTTCTGAGTCACAAGGTGTTTGAGAACGAAGGTATGACTGTACTACAGTGGATGCTCAAGTTGTGAACGTGATCCGTGAGGGATGCACATTCACAACTCGCAGTGGTGCGTCTGCACATGCACGGGTTACGATTCAGCGCTTCTGCGCATGCGAAAAGCGCGATTTAACACTTCTGCGCATGCGCAACTCCGAAAACCCAGAAGTAACGTGTTCCGGTACTTCCGGGTTTTGGCGGGTCCGTAACCCAAAAAAACGCAGCCTGAAGCATCTGTAACCCGAGGTATGACTGTATGGTTTTTTATGTGGTGGAAGTTACCCAGAGTGGTTGGGGTGACCCAGTTGGGCAGGGTGCAAATATAAAAAAAAATTATTATTACAGTGGTGCCTCGCAAGACGAAATTAATCCGTTCTGCGAAGTTTCTTCGTCTTGCGGATTTTTCGTCTTGTGAAGCACGGCTATTAACGGCTTAGCGGCTTTAAGAAAAAGGAAACAAACTCGCAAGACGTTTTCGTCTTGCGAAGCAAGCCCATAGGGAAATTCGTCTTGCGGAACGACTCAAAAAACGGAAAACTCTTTCGTCTTGCGAGTTTTTCGTCTTGGGAGGCATTCGTCTTGCGAGGTACCACTGTATTTGGTGGATTGACATCTGGTGCCCTTTAAAATGTGTTGTGGGAGGTGGGGATTTTTGCTTTTGCTTTTGTTTCATTTTTTATTATGTATTTTGTGTTATCCTTCTGTATTCTTCTGTGCAATATACAAATTCAGTAAAATAATAATAATAATAATAATCGGAATATCCACCTTGTTGAGCTCCTCCTGGTTGCCGAAGAGCGGGTGGTAGCGCCGGTATTTTCCTTCCCTGTACTTCGCCACGAGGAAGCGGCGCCTTTCCTGGCTGTCGCTCCTGGGGTGGACTGCCTCGCTGGGGGGGACGTTGGCCGCCCAGAACTGGTTGGCCACTGCGTTGCCGATCTTCAGGAAGAGCTGAGGAGGCAAAAGGGGCAGGGATGTGAAGGCCGGCCACGTCGGGACAGGCTACGCAACTGCACTGCCTGATCCACCGCCGCTCTGGGCCTCATGGAGTCCCTGATGGTCTCAACTCTACAATTCTGGGATTCGACTCTATGCAGTCAAAAGCGCACAGACAAACAGACAAATGATTTCAGCTCAGGGCACCTTAAACCTCGCAGCGCTTGGGAGCTGCACTAACATTAAAAGCCAGGCAGGCATTTCCGAGGGATGAGATCAGCCAGACACACCCAGCAGCATTGGGATGTGTTGGGACGCATTGCCAAGACCTCAGAACATCCAGCATTTACTATCATCAGTAACATTAGCAATATTTGTTGCTTGATCCTCATCGGAAGGCGAGAGGGCAGATTAGAGCATATAAGAGAACAATTAGAAGCAGTATAACAAAAACACTATGATTTAGTGCGCCCTTTCTTTGCACAATTCATTAGCAAATAAATCATAGCGTAGCTAGTGCAGGGCTTTTTGTTGTTTAGTCATAGAATCATAGAATCATAGAGTTGGAAGAGACCACAAGGGCCATCGAGTCCAACCCCCTGCCAAGCAGGAAACACCATCAGAGCACTCCTGACATATGGTTGTCAAGCCTCTGCTTAAAGACCTCCAAAGAAGGAGACTCCACCACACTCCTTGGCAGCAAATTCCACTGTCGAACAGCTCTTACTGTCAGGAAGTTCTTCCTAATGTTTAGGTGGAATCTTCTTTCTTGTAGTTTGGATCCATTGCTCCGTGTCCGCTTCTCTGGAGCAGCAGAAAACAACCTTTCTCCCTCCTCTATGTGACATCCTTTTGTCACATGGCTATCATATCACCCCTTAACCTCCTCTTCTCCAGGCTAAACATGCCCAGCTCCCTTAGCCATTCCTCATTAGGCATCGTTTCCAGACCTTTGACCATTTTGGTTGCCCTCCTCTGGACACGTTCCAGTTTGTCAGTGTCCTTCTTGAACTGTGGTGCCCAGAACTGGACACAGTACTCCAGGTGAGGTCTGACCAGAGCAGAATACAGTGGCACTATTACTTCCCTTGATCTAGATGTTATACTCCTATTGATGCAGCCCAGAATTGCATTGGCTTTTTTAGTTGTTTAGTCATGTCCGCCTCTTCGTGACCCCCTGGACCAGAGCACGCCAGGCACTCCTGTCTTCCACTGCCTCCCGCAGTTTGGTCAAACTCATGCCCCCAAAGTCGCGCCCGGTGAGCTTTGTGGCCAAGTGGGGCTTTGAACCCTGGTCTCTCCCACATTCAAACCCAACACTCTAACCACTACACTGTACTGCCTACAACTCCTATCAGCTCCAGCTGGAAGTTTAGGCAAGGATGAGAATTTCGGATAAATAAGCCAGTGGTGGCCAGAAAACACATCAAAATCATTATCCCACCGCATACTAATTGTCTCGCGTGGCAGTCCAAAATATCCAGAAGGTACCAGGTTAGACATGGCTGGGTTAAACTATGGGGAAATTCAGGAGCTGCCATCTCCCCAAGGGACTGAGACTGTGTGTCCAAGCACGGTTAGGAAAGCGATCTAAACCCAGTTTGTTTTCCTCTACCTTCCTCATCCCTTTTTTCCTTTTGTGCCATGTCTTTCCAAACATGAGACAGCAGACAAGGACGGGCTTTTAAAAACAGAGCTTATATTGGGCTGGGGTTTCGTTGAGGGCGTTGTTGCTGTTGCTGGTTATCTCCCGCTTGGACTACTGCAATGCGCTCTCCGTGGGACTCCCTTTGAAGGTGACTCGGAAACTACAGCTAATCCAGAATGCGGCAGCTAGACTGGTGACTGGGAGTGGCTGCCGAGACCACATAACACCAGTCTTGAAAGACCTACACTGGCTCCCAGTACGTTTCTGGGCACAATTCAAAGTGTTGGTGCTGACCTTTAAAGCCCTGAATGAAAGCAGCCTTTTCTGTATTTGCCAGATGGGGTGGATTAAAAGGATTTCCCAAAGACACTTTGCGCAGAGCTGCTATCTTGTGAAAACTCTGCCCTCATGTGGAAGCATTGATGCATCTCTGAGATTTAAAGCAGCCTTGGTTTTTGAGAAACAAAGGCAGAACGTACAAAGGCAATTGGCTCAACCCAGGCCAAGGTCCAAAGTCAAAGGGCTTGAAAGTGGTGTTTCAGAAAGAGATAAATCTCCTTGGTTCAAATCATCATCATTGTCATTCTGGTTGTTTAGACGTGTCCAACTCTTCGTGACCCCATGGACCAGAGCGTTTAGAGCATTGGACTAGGACCTTGGAGACTGGGGTTTGAATCCCCACTCAGCCATGAAAGCTCACGGGGTGGCCTTGGGCCAGCCACTCACTCTCAGCTGAACCAACCTCGCAGGGTTGTTGGGAGGAGAAGATGCCACCTGGAATTCCGGGGGGGGGGAGGTGGTATACTAATGCCATAAATAAATACAGATTATATCAGAGCTTCCCTGGGACATATGGTCGCAAGTTCCCTTGCTCCTTTCCAGCCCCTTAATTCCCCACCTCGATCAGCTCCTCGGTCCAGACTTTCTTATCCATCTTGAGGCTCCGGACTTTGGTGACGTTGGGTCCCAGACCGCGGTGTTCTCCTGTGTTGGGAAGGAGAGGAAATATTTTTTAAAAGGTGCCGCGTTCCAAAATCACAGCATGGAGGCCTGGCGAGACAGGGGGGGAGGTCTTCCCCACTCGCTGACCTCGAGAACAGCTTCGCGCCTCGGTTTCTCGCTCCGTACACTTGCAAGGAGCAACGTCGCTTAAGGGAAAGAGAGGCTGCAAAGGGAGATACACTTTAAAAAGAGCTCCAGCTATAATTATACTTTTTACAAGCTGAGCGACAACCCCATATGGAAAGCTTGCAGCATTCGGGACTTGCAAGTCTAGATCACCCAATGCCTGTGGGAAACCAGGAAACAGGATCCGAGCACAAGAGCAACTCTCTCCTGACTGTGCTTTCCAGGAACTGGGATTTGAGAAGCATTGCTTTTTAAAAAATAATTTTATTTATAATTTTCCAACAACACATAATGACAGCATATAAACCTTGGCTTCCCTTCCCCTTCCATGACGTCCTTTATCAAAACCTGCTCTCCTGCATATTTTCATCAGTCCATATCTGCTTCTGTTCATGTTACCTTTTTATACTCAATATACTTTCTATGGCTGGAATTATTTGGATTCAGGAGGATTGCTGCCTCCGACTGTGGAGGCAGAGAATAGCCATCCTGGCTAGCAGCCATTGGTAGCCCTCTCCTCCTCCACACATTTGCCTAATCCTCTTTTAAAGCCATCTTAGTTGGTGATCTCCACTGCCTCCTGTGGCAGGGAGTTCCAAGGTTTAACCAGGAAGAAAGGCTTCCTTTTGCCTGTCCAGATCAACGAGAAGCACTGCGGAACCCATTTTCATCCTATGAATCTTGCAAAAAGGTGCTTGGTCTGTTTTCTATTTGTTTTACGGTTCTCTTTGGTAGGTTATCTTAAAAACCTAGATTAAGAAAATGATTTGGGGGGGAAGAGAAACAAATCGTTCTTTACCTGCGCATCTCTTGCAGATGACCACACAGAGGTTGATGGAGCCCCAGTCAGGTTTTGGGGAGCCGCAGTCAGCGCAGAAGCAGTTTTCCTCCACCTTCCAAATCCTCTCAGCCACCTCAAAGTTGGAAAGCGCTTCAGCGATGGACTGCTGCATGGCCTCCACCCATTCCTCCTTCTCCTGGTCGGATTCTGCAATGAAGCTGGGAAAGGCGAGAAGAGCAGCGGGTTAGGGATTGAGGACCAATCCTGTGCGATATCTAGGACTGAGGGGAGGAATCTGGAAGTGGAACAGATGGAGGCTAAACAGGAGCAGTGGCCAGAACCAGCAGCAGGTGGGTCAGAGCCAGCAAATTCTGGTTTGGGTCATATGCTCCCTTCCTGCGGAGTTCTGCAAGGACAAAATGTAACTATGCAAGAATAAAATAAAAAAATTCATTCCAGCAGCACCTTAGAGACCAACTAAGTTTGTTCTTGGTATGAGCTTTTGTGTGCATGCACACTTCTTCAGATACACTGAAACAGAAGTCGCCAGACCCTTATATAGAGTGAGAGGGTGGGCAGGGGTATTACTCAGAAGGGTGGTGGGAATGGGTGATTGGTTGATCAGGGTGGTAAACCTGTTGAGGACTGTTAACAACTGCAATTGGGCTTACAGGAAAAAGCAAGGGGTGAGATGGCTAAAAATAGCTTTACCATGTATAATGAGATAAGAATCCGTTATCTCTATTCAGACCAGGTCTCTCCATATTTTAAGTTTGGTAATAAGTTGCAATACAGCAACTTCTCCTTCCAGTCTATTTCTGAAATTCTTTTGTAATAAGGCAGCTACTTTGAGATCTTGTATAGAATGTCCTGGGAAACTGAAGTGTTCTCCTACTGGTTTCTCTGTCTTGTGATTCCTGATGTCAGATGTATGTCCATTTATCCTTTGGCGTAGGGTTTGGCCTTGTTTGTCCAATATGAAGGGCACTGCTGGCATTTGATGGCATACAGAATGTTAGAAGATGAGCAATTAAATAGTCCTGAGATGGTATGTTTGATGTTGCTGGGGCCAGTAATGGTGTTGTCTGGGTGTAAAGGTAAAGGTAAAGGGACCCCTGACCATTAGATTCAGTCGCGGACGACTCTGGGGTTGAGGTGCCCATCTCGCTTTATTGGCCGAAGGAGCCAGCGTACAGCTTCCGGGTCATGTGGCCAGCATGACTAAGGCGCTTCTGGCAAAACAGAGCAGAGCACGGAAACGCCGTTTACCTTCCCGCCGGAGCGGTACCTATTGATCTACTTGCACTTTGATGTGCTTTCGAACTGTTAGGTAGGCAGGAGCAGGGACTAAGCAACGGGAGCTCACCCTGTCACGGGGATTCAAACCGCCGACCTTCTGGTCGGCAAGTCCTAGGCTCTGTGGTTTAACCCACAGCGCCACCCGCATCCCTGTCTGGGTGTATGTGGCAGCAAAGTTGGCATCTGGGTTTATTGCAGGCTCTGGTACCAGTGTCCATGTTAAGTCAGGTTGTTGTATTATTGTGGGTGAGGAGTTGTTTAAGATTGGGTGGCTGTCTGTAGGCAATGAAAGGTCTTCCTCCCAGAGCTTGAGAAAGAGAACTGTCATTGTCCAGGAGAGGTTGTAGATCTCTGATGATGCGTTGTACTGTTTTAACTTGGGAGCTGTATGTGATGACTAGTGGTGTTCTGTTATTTTCTTTTTGGGGTCTATCTTACAGCAGATTCTCTCTGGGTATCAGTCTGGTCTGTTGATCTGTCGTTTAACTTCATCGGGCGGATATTTTAGTATCTGAAGAAGTGTGCATGCACACAAAAGCTCATACCAATAACTAACTTAGTTGGTCTCTAAGGTGCTACTGGAAGGATTTTTTTTATTTTGTTTCGACTACGGCAGAACAACACGGCTACCTACCTGTAACTAGAACTATGCAAGAATAGCCTGCCCGTCTAGTCTGGCATCCTGTTCTCACTGTGGCCAACCTTAATGGGAAATGCCAAGCAGGATCCGGGCCCCGGAGGACTCTCCCTTCCTGCAATTTCCAGCAACTGGGACCCAGAAGTTTCAATGACCGCAAAATGTCAAAAATGGGACCAGGGTTCTTCTGTGGCAAAGCAAGGGAGTCTGCGGCTGTTGAGCTCAGCCCTTCCCCAAAGCACACAGGGGCAGGATGAGGCCTTTCTGTGTCAGCAGCCGTCATTACCTGAAGATCCGGTATGGTGTCGTCAAGTCAAAGCCCCTCCTGTCCACATCCTTGACGTTGCCCACGTTCATTTCGATGTAGGTGATCCCGATGCCCAGGCGGAATTCCTAAGCCGAGGGCACAAGAATTGGAAGCGAGGGCTCAGTCGCAATCCATACTGGATTGGAAAGTGGTTTCACGATGGAAGGAGCATCTCCACCCCCATCATTGAGCCCGGACACTGAGATCCAGCTCCGAGGGCCTTCTGGCGGTTCCCTCCCTGCGAGAAGCGAAGCTACAGGGAACCAGGCAGAGGGCCTTCTCAGTGGTGGCACCCGCCCTGTGGAACGCCCTCCCACCAGAAGTCAAGGAAATAAACTTCCTATAGAAATCTGACTTCCTAGAGAAGAGTCCCATACGCACAGAGACTTTGCGCCTGCGCATTAGGGGAAATAGGAAGCCCCGGAAATATATTTTTTAGATGTCCTTTTTATGTTGAGATCCGTAGAGACACCATTGATCCTTTGCTGAAGAGGCTCGCCAATCTTTCAGACAAGTCTAAACTGAATTCTCTCCTCTTAGGCAAAGATCACAAGACGACCTGGCTGGTAGCCAGATTCTGCGCCCAGATTTGTAGGTACAGATCATCCTCTAGAATAAAATAGCTTACTAGGGAAATGCTGAAGTCACCCTTTGGGGCACCTCAGGGTCAATTTTTATGGCAGCCCCAAAGTTGGATGGGTATATGTATATATCTCAATTTTAACTCATGAGCTATTGCTGCAATCTCCTCCAATTGTATATTTTATCTTTATGAACGCTGTTTTTATTGTGTTATGCGAGCTGGTCTTTGACCGTAATAACTTATCTCATCCAACTATCTGACTTTCAGAAGACATCTGAAGGCAACCCTGTTTAGGGAAGTTTTTAATCCTAGCTAGGAGCCCTCGATAGCCCTCTCCTCTTCTATGAATTTCTCCAATCCTCTTTCAAAGCCATCCAAATTGGCGGCCTCCTGTGGCAGGGAGTTCCGCAGTTCAACCCAGTGGCTATGAGCAGCACACTTGCGGCGCATACTCACCTCTGCATTCTTGTAGAGGAAAACTTTCTCCCCAGCCACCACAACATACAGCTTGTTTTTAAATCCCCGCAGCTCCAAGACGCCGCTCTTGTCCACCGAGTCGAAACTGCCGCCGGGCACCTGGAAGGCGGACGCTCTGTCCAGACACCTCGACTTCTTCTCGTCCACTACCTTCTGAAGGGCCCTGATCCAATCGTTGCGATCCACTGTAGCGCAGGAGACAGCGTTGGTATTTAAGGAAACGAAAACAGAATTGTTCTGGGACGGCACTACTTCGTTCTGGGGGGGTCCCATGTATAATGTTCTCCCCGCAGGGGAGGAGAAATCGAAGAATCTAGGTGGCCATCACTGGCTACTGTGGCAGGGAGTTCCACAGTTAAACTATATTAAGAAGTTCTCTCTTTTGATTTATGGAAATAATCCATAATGAATTGGAAAAAAATGTTTAAATGTACTTTTCAAAAAAGGAAAAAAACCAGAGTCCTTTTTGCTGGGGATAATTCAGACTGAAATTCCCAAGTGTCAAAAAAGGTTATTTATGTAGGCAATAACTGCGGCCCATGTTTTGTTAGCCCAAAAATGGAAAACGAGAGAGATCCCAACCAAAGAAGAATGGCAACTTAAGCTGACGGAATATGCGCAGCTTGCAGACTTAACATTAGAATAAGAGAACAAGAAGAACATATGTTTAAAGGAGATTGGAAAACGTTTATTGAATATATGGGAAATAACTGTGTACAGCTGAAAACGTTGCCAGTATTAAGATGAATTCAACAGCGCAGATAAGATTTGATGCATGCAATAATAGAATACTGAATGGTATAGTTTTTTTGTAAAATATAAAGGGACTTGTGATATGTAAAATGAACCATGGAAAGAGAAGAGTTGTTGATATTTTGAGGATGTTTAAATGAGCATTTTAAATTGTAAAACAGGAAATTTAATAGCATTGTGAGAGAGGGAGGAAGGGAGAGGAATCTCACCTACCGTCACTCTCAGCCCGGAAAGCAAAAGTCCGGTTGTTGGTGATCACCTCAAATTTCTGGTCCCCGATACTGGCCACACGGGTAATACAGCATATCGGGATGAGGCGTTTGGAGTAAACATCCTGCAACATTGGAAAGAGAGGTTGGTCAACAGAATGTATTATCATGTTGATTCATTCGGAGCATACCTGCAGGTTCACAATCTATACAAATGAAACAGACACACACACACATGCAAGGAAAGAGGGATGAGGAGGGCAGAGGAAAAAGCAAAACCCAGCCACCAGTTTCTCAGCAGTTCTTCAGGGGCAGGAGACTGACACAATGGGAAATATGGGGACCGAGCGAGGCACTCAATATTTAATTCTTAGTATTTTTGGGGGGAAGCCTTAAAAATAGCTCAAAACAATTATTTTCTGTTCTGTCCAGATTTTCACTTTTTGGAACGTGGCAACTCTACCTTAGCGACTCTATGCCCCTGTAATGAACTACACTTCCCAGCACTCTTTGAGGGAAGCGATGGTTGGTACTGATTTAAATGTATCCTGCAGGTGGGCAGGGGGCTGAGTTAGGGCACAAAATTGGAGCAGAATGTGGAAAGGGATAGGATATTCCCCTGAACCCATCCAGCCCCGTTGCCTTCCATAAGGATCCACAAAAGGGGGGGAGTCAAAGGGTTTATTTGTATTGTTTCCCCCTCCTCCATGAATTTGTCCGACTCTCTTTCAAAGTGGGCGGCCATCCCCGTCTCCTGTGGCAGGGAGTTCCACAGTCTAGCTGCGCTCTGCGTGGACCTATCTTTCCCCCGCTCACCTTCTCATTGTCAAAGTAGCGGAGGTTGTCGCTATCCAATTTCACCCATCGCTTCTGGTAGATATAGGACCTGGAGCCGGAAAAGACTGTTAGCTGGGGTGCTCTGTGGGTCAGCAGGGTGGTCCTTAAGGAGGTAAAATCAGGCGGTCAATGATTGGCAGGATTCCCACCCCACTATTTTATTATCATTTATTAAATACCCTGCCCAAGACAACCCAAAGCAGCTTACAACCACATGGAAACTGCGGGATCATTTCGGAGGAGAATCTCTTTTCGTAAACCGCTTTGTGGTTATTTGCAGTCAAGCGGCATATATAATTTTTACGAAATAATATAAAATTGTCTTGAAAGAAGTTTCTTCTATCACGGGACAGGCGATGCAACCTGATCCGAGGCTGGCATTCTTTTATTTTTATTTTTTTGTTCAATGCAAAATTACAACAAAAATTACAAACACTGAATCCAAAATAAAACAGTACAAACAAGAAAAGAAAAGAAAAACGCAAGAGAAAAAAGAACACAAAAGACAAAAAGAGAGAAAAAACAACAACACATATCTTCAAATAAAACCATATCATCCTCTAATCTAATCATTACGTACATATACACATATTGACTTCCTTCCTTTGTTCTAAGACCTCGAATTTTTTACTCTTTCAAAGTTGTTGTGTCTAATGTAGATTACCTCTATCTTTATACTTTTTACACCATTTTCCTCTTTCTTTAACCCTCCAGGGTTAAAGACGGGCATTCTTAAATCTGTTTGTAGATGGCCATATGCATTTTAGGGCCCGCTAATCGTGTCTGCAGCTGGAAAAACAGCAGCACAATATTGGGGAAAGAGCTGTCGACTCAAATCTAGAGCCTGGAGGGGGGGAATAGACTATGGAACTACAGCCCCCACTTAGAAACTTAACAAAGCATTTTAGAGTGCTCAGGAACACAAAAGCAGTTTTGAAAACCGTCTGGTACACCCAGTGCACCGGAAAGGGCGACCATTATTATTAATAATAATTATTAAATTTATATACTGCCCTTCCTCTGAAGATCACGGGGACTGCGCTGGGGGGGCGACGTGCCAAGCCGCAATGCCGCCTGTCAAAGTAACGGAATAAGCAGATTTGCCCCCAAGCAGATCCAATCGGTTTTTCTTTTGCCCAGCCGCTTTCCCACCGAAAAGGAGCAAACATCCATCGGGGCTTTTTCTGAAGATGGTTGTTGGTTCCGATTCAGCGGCTAACAGCGTTTTCCCCCCCCCCCCAGGAGGGTGGGGAGCAGCGGGGCCAAAGAAAAATCTCTTGAACCGGTGCCTGGAGTCTTTAACATCAGCAGTCAGGAGCGCTTCAGCCCTGTTTTTCAGTTTCTGCCCCGTTTTTGAGTTTGTTTGAAACTTAAAATCTCAATTTCTTATTACTGCTGCTTGGTTCTCTTAAGTAGAGCTATGTTTAAAACTTGTCATTGAGGTTTGCATAACTTTTTTGTAAACTCAAGGAAGCGTTTCAGCCCTTTTCTTGAGTTTGTTTGATATCACTTAAAATCATTTAAGGTTTATAATTTCTTTATTTCCATCTGAGGAAACTGATTATTTCAGTGAAACGAGTTTTGTAGCCGGCATCTCGTTAAGTCTTTGTTGAATTCTAGGTTGTTGTTTTCTTGTTGTTGTTGTTATTTAATCCAACTCTATAGTCGAATACTTCTCGTTTCAGGGATTTACACGGCAATTCTTTTGTTTTGTGTAATTTCTTGGTTCCATGACACAGGGGCTTGAAGCAGATCAGGGTCTTAATAAAACCAGGCGCACATTTTCACAAGGGCAGCCACCGCCAACCTGCTAGGTGTTTTGATACTACAACTCCCATCGGCTTTTGAGGGGAGGCACAATTTTGCTTTGCTCACCCCTGAGGCGGGTTCTTATCCAGCCAGCCCGCCTTGATGACAGGCGAGAGCTGAGAGGACGAGTCCATCCTGTTCATCCCGTCGCCGTGGAGGCTCAAGGCGCCCAAGGACAAAGCGCTGCCAGAGTACGAATTCAGCTCGCAGTCATTCCAGTGGTTGCTGCTGTGGAGACAAAAGAGGGGCGACACATCAGGCCTTGCAAGGGGGGGGATTCGAACCCAGGCCTCCTAGGTCCTAGTCCAGGGGTCAACAACCTTTTTCAACCGTGGGCCGGTCCACCATCCCTCAGACCATGTGGGGGGCCAGACTATATTTTGGGGGAGGAGAATGAACAAATTCCCATGCCCCAAAAATAACCTAGAGATGCATTTTAAATAAAAGGACACATTTTACTCGTGTAAAAACATGCTGATTCCCGGACCGTCTGCGGACCAGATTTAGAAGGCAATTGGGCCAGTGGCATTAGTGATAAAGTTGAAAAGAATGTGCAAAGAGGTTTTGTAAGTAACAAGTAAAGAAATACAGCAAAATTAATCAATGATGGGGGATTAGAAGATAAGTGGATAGCAGTGGTAATGGTTAATTTAAAAGAAATTAAACAATATTAAAATTAGTCAAAATAGAGGAAGAATTTGCTGAAACCAAATTGGAAATTGAAATACAGAAAAGGGAGGTGTGAGGAAGTGGGGAAAGTAAGTTACATGAAGTTAAGAGTTGAACATATATATTTTTGTTTGTTTTCTGTGTTTTATATTGTTTATTGTTTGTTATTGTTTTGTTTTGTTTGTTATGATAAAATTTGTTGAAACTTTAATAAAAATCTTTAATAAAAAAAAAATAGAAGGCAATTGGGCCAGATACATCATACCTACATAACAGAAAAGGTAGTCTACAGCAGAAATCTGAGTGACTTGTTTATCTCCTCTGGCAGGTTACTTGTTTAATGGTCAATTGACTGGATTGCCTGGGGAGCCTGGCCTGTCTTTTGTAATGATAAATACTTAGTTCCTGAGCCAGTCACAGGCTCACACCTTTTCATATCTTAAATGTGCCCTGAAGACAGGATTTGTGAAGGAAAAAGACAACGGGGAGGTTTCCCATTTTGACCTTGCAGAGAAATAATTGAGGTCAATTTGTTCAGGACTTTTTTTTTCTGTGGGGTTTTCAGACATGTGGTTTATATATTTATGTTCTTATCACAATTCCCAAACACCTTGCAACTCAAACATTTTGGCTTCCAAACACCGCATACCCGGAAGTGAGTGTTTTGGTTTGCAAATGTTATTTGGAACCCGAATGTCCGATGCGTTCTTAAGAGGATAACGCAGGAAAGAACCATGATAAATACTGTATTTTTCGCCCTATAGGACGCACTTTTCCCCCTCCAAAAATGAAGGGGAAATGTGTGTGTGTCCTATGGGGCGAATGCAGGCTTTCGCTGAAGCCTGGAGAACGAGAGGCGTCGGTGCGCACTGACTCCTCTCGCTCTCCAGGCTTCAGAAGCTATCCGCAAGCCTTGGGAGCCAGGCGGGAGTTCCCGCCGGGCTCACAAGGCTTGTGGGCAGCAGCCTGCAGCCCGAAGCACGGGGCGCGCTCCGGAGGGCGCCCCGTGCTTCACGCAGGTGTCCTGCTTCACGCAGGAATTTTTTTTTATTTTATTTTATTCCCCCCCCCAAAAAAATGAGGTGCGCCCTATGGGCCAGTGCGCCCTATAGGGCGAAAAATACGGTAGATGGAACTTTGTTTTTGGATACCCATTCACTATGAGTCTGCATAGATTGCTAAAATAAAACCCCGTTTTCCAAATCCCGAATTGCTTTCTTCTCACATCCCAGAATGGTGATGCAAGAGAGCAAAGCCCCCCCTCCCAACACACACTTTGAAATACACTCTGCTTCCTCCCCATTTGCATTGCAAAACCATGTTTGGGAAATAGGAGCCTCTCCCCCCCCCCCCTTAGATTCCCCCTGGGTCAGAAATAGTCTGTCACCCTTCCTGCAAGCCCTGCTGAGCACCCAGGGCCACTAACTACAAGGAAGGCCTGGGATGAGTCATCAGCAAAATCCACAGAGGACCCCTGGCAGAGAGGTGGCTGCAAGTAACACCCAGGGATGCGGGTGGCGCTGTGGTCTAAACCATAGAGCCTAGGGCTTGCCGATCAAAAGGTCAGCGGTTCGCATCCCAGCTCCTGCCCACCTAGCAGTTCGAAAGCACCTCAGAGTGCAAATAAATAGGTACCACTCCGGCGGGAAGGTAAACGGCGTTTCCATGCGCTGCGCTGCTTCACCAGAAGCGGCTTACTCATGCTGGCCACATGACCCGGAAGCTGTACCCCGGCTCCCTCGGCCAATAAAGCAAGATGAGCGCCGCAACCCCAGAGTCATCCATACTGGACCTAATGGTCAGGGGTACCTTTATCTTTTAACACCCACAAACCTCCTAGGAAACTGAAGGGCATCTCCAGGGCTGGGAGCATGGGAATCAACTCCTGGGGCTGAGCCCCTTTGCTTCCCAATAAATTATTTGAGGGGATGTGGGGGCCCCTCAAAAAAGTTGATGGGCATTGCAAGTCAAATGGTTTGAACGACTGGCTATTCCAGGACATTTATGAACAACTGCGTAGGCCTGTCCACATAACAAATCTTCAAGGGATGCCTGGAAGTCGAAAGCAAGATTGCCTGTTGCATCTCTGCCCGAAGAGCATCCCGTGGGACCAGGGGTGCTAAACGCTCAACGTCTGGTTGAGGCCGGTTGACTTGACAACACAACACCCTACCGGGTTAACTATGCGCTGCATGGGAAGTGCTTCCCGTCGCCTGCCTTGAATCTCCCAGCCTTCAAATTCGTGAGATGTCCAGCACTTCTACTGTTATGAGAAAGGAGGGGGGAGCTTTTCTCCCTGTGCTTTCTCCCTGCCAGGTGCCTATCAGGTTGCCTCTCGTTGGCATTTTCTCTAAACGAAAGAGCCCCAAATTCTGCAACCTGAGAGGGCAGGTTGCTCTATGCCCGCTGCAATGCAGGGGGTTGGACTAGATGACCCTTGAAGGTCCCTTCCAACGCTACGATCCCCTCGATCATTTCGGTTGCTCTTTTTCTGGACCTTGCAGAGCTTGTCTCTCAAGCAGAAACTCCTTCCTAGCTTTCGAAGGCATCCCTGGAAACAAGAGGGCGAGGCCAGATATTCCAGGTAAAGGTAAAGGTAAAGGGACCCCTGACCATTAGGTCCAGTCGCGGATGAATCTGGGGTTGCGGCACTCATCTCGCTTTACTGGCCGAGGGAGCTGGCATACAGCTTCCGGGTCCTGTGGCCAGCATGACTAAGCCACTTCTGGCGAACCAGAGCAGCACACGGAAACACCGTTTACCTTCCCTCCGGAGTGGTACCTACTTATCTACTTGCACTTTGAGGTGCTTTCGAACTGCTAGGTTGGCAGGAGCTGGAACCGAGGAACGGGAGCTCACCCTGTCGCGGGGATTTGAACTACCAACACGCACACATCCACAGGCGCACAAACATAACCAAAGCAGCCCTCACTTGGTGGGGGATTCCTCCTTGAAATAATCCTCAATCAGCTCGTCTTCACTCATCAGGCTGCTGAACCGGGCAGAGCGACGTTTCTGGGATGTCGACTCCACCGCCACGTCCTCCTGCAGAGGGAAGGAGACAAAAAGGAGTTGCACTTTGAAAAGCTCCCAGGCCTCAGAATTATTATTATTATTATTATTATTAACGCCCCACAGGAAAGACAGGAGTGCCTGGCGTGCTCTGGTTCATGGGGTCACGAAGAATCGGACACGACTAAATAACAATCTCACCCATCTGGCTGGGTTTCCCCAGCCACTCTGGACAGCTCCCAACCGAATATTAAAAACACAATACAGCATTAAACATTAAAAACCTCCCTGAACAGGGCTGCCTTCAGATGTCTTCTAAAAGTCAGACAGTTGTTTATTTCCTTGACATCTGATGGGACGGCGTTCCACAGGGCAGGCGCCACCACCGAGAAGGCCCTCTACCTGGTTCCCTGTAGCTTCACTTCTCACAGGGAAGGAACCGCCAGAAGGCCCTCAGAGCTGGACCTCAGTGTCCGGGCAGAACGATGGGGGTAGAGACGCTCCTTCAGAGGCCCCATCTGCTTCAAGAGGCCCCATTAGCTAAAGTGGTGCTTCAGGTTAAGAACAGTTTCAGGTTAAGAACAGACCTCTGGAATGAATTAAGTACTTAACCCAAGATACCACTGTATATATAATTTTTATTAAATTTCCTGTTTTACAATTTAGAAAATTCATTTATGCAACCTTAAAATATCTATCACTTCCCTTCTTCTCCTTCCATGGTTCATTTTGCATAGCATAAATCCCTGAATATTTTATATAAACTAAACCATTCCGTATGCCATCACAACTTATTTACACCATTGAATTTATCTTACTGCTGCCAGAGTTTTCAGCTGCACACAGTTATTTCCCATATATTTCCCAATCTTCTCTAAACTTATGTTCTTGTTCTCTTATTCTACATGTTAAGTCTGCAAATTGTGCATATTCCATCAGCTTAAGTTGCCGTTCTTCTGGGACCTCACTCCATTTCCATTTTGGGGCTAATGAAACACGGGCCACCGTAGTGGCAGACATAAATAACCTTTTTTTGACACCCAATACTTAAAAACCTTCCCTGGAGGTTTTTAAGCAGAGTTTGGGCGGCCATCTGTCCTGGAAGTTTTAGCTGAGATTCCTGCTTTTGTTGGGGGTTGAGCTGGATGACCCTCAAGGTCCCGTCCAACTTCACAATTCCAGTGCTATGAGAACAAGCCTTTTCTGCAGTGGCCCCACACAGATGTGGAAGTGTCAAACTAAAACCTGATTTGGTCAGCTCTTGCCCAAGGTAGCATGTGTTGCTAGGTTCTCTAAACTAAATTAAAAAAAAAATAAAGAATTGGGGGGGGGTGATTTCACATTTTTTTAAAAAATCGAATAGATGGCAGCTTTAAAAACAGTTCAGAGAGTTTTGACCTGATCGGTGAAATGGCTCCATGTTGCAACTCTGCAAAAGGTAAAGGTAAAGGGACCCCTGACCATTAGGTCCAGTCGTGACCGACTCTGGGATTGCGGCGCTCATCTCGCTTTATTGGCCGAGGGAGCCGGCATACAGCTTCTGGGTCATGTGGCCAGCAATGATGAAGCCGCTTCTGGAGAACCAGAGCAGTGCACAGAAACACCGTTTACCTTCCCGCTGGAGCGGTACCTATTTATGTACTTGCACTTTGACATGCTTTCAAACTGCTAGGTTGGCAGGAGCAGGGACCGAGCGACGGGAGCTCACCCAGTTGCAGGGATTCGAACTGCCGACCTTCTGATCGGCAAGTCCTAGGCTCTGTAGTTTAACGCACAGCGCACAGCTCTTAAACAATGCAAGGAACCAGGAAGTGGCTGCAAAATGTCCCACCCAGCTCCCTGGGTCTGGCACCAGCCCCGCCTGAGAATTATTCTCATGTGCCACAAATGAAAAATTGGTTGGGGTGCAGAGCGGTGCTTGGAAGGTCAAAGCTGTCCTCCTTCTTGGCTGGGGCTGCTTCACGGCCTCCTTGCTTCTGCTGCATGATGCAACCGGATGTTGCACAAAACCCCTCTATTTATAGCCGAAAGAACCACCGTCCGGGAGCTTTCTGCTGAGAAGCGCATCAGCAATTTCCCCCCTGGGCCACAGCAGAGCAAAGAGAATCAGGGATTTCAGCTTCTCCGTCCCCTCTGCTACTTCCTCGGTGACTGAAGCAAACAAAATCTGCCCTTTTCCCCTTATGGGGTACCCAAGAGCCCATATAGTGTCCTTAAGTGGGTTCCCTGTCAGTAGGAGAAAATAACAGAGGCCAACCAGAGAATATTGAGAAGCAAAGCAGCTAGTAAGCCTGATTTTATTAAGCTGTTGCAACAGGGTGCTCACACACACACATACACAGGAGGGAGGGAGGAGGAACCCAGAACATTGGTATGCAAGCTTTTATATAGACTTTTGAAATTGCCCACCCCGTAGCCCAAGTCCACCCCCCAATACAAACTGAATCCTGAGACCAAAGATATCCTTATCTTTTAACTGAGCAAAATGAACAAAACCAGCGTGCCATTTAAGGAGAAAGCGAGCTTTCGCTTTTCTTACGATCAGGCCTTGTGCTAAACACCGAGGCTTTCAACCAAACACACAGAGGAAAACTTCCTCTAGGCTACACAGCCAATCAGAGCATGTGCTAGCTCAGCGAGCCCTTCCGCCTGGCTGCTAAGCAACGCCTCCTTCCCTGCCCCTCTTGGTCAGCTGACTTACCAATAACAGAATTAACCCTTAAAGTAAACGGAATGATCTCCGCTGCTGAACATCCAACAGGCACACCTACTCTCAACCCAAGTCCCAAGCCTTAGAACAAACCAGAGTGGCTAGGACAACCCATTAGCACATGGTTAGGCAAGCTAAGGCCCGGCGGCCGGATCCAGCCCAGTTGCCTTCTGGATCTGGCCCACAGACGGTCCAGGAATCACCGCGTTGATTGGCGTGGATTTGATTGTTTGGGCTGCGCCAACACGCACATTCGGCGGCACCTCCTTCCTCCTGGCTTCTCCCCGCCCTGCCTAGAGCTGAGAGGAAGGGGGTGTGATGGACTGGGACTCGGGCTCGGAACCAGAGGAGTCTCAGTCTGCACCGGATCCTTTGGCTCAGGCGGCATCTGCACCAATTCTGGGGCCTGATTCTGAAGAGCCCCAGTCTGCCCAGGTTCCCCTGCAACAAGCACCACCTGGGCAGAGTCAGGGGCCTGATCCTGCCCTGGCTCCAGATGCAGGGATGACCTTCGTTGCCTCCAGCAGGGCCATTACTTACAGCTGCTCCACTACCGGTTGGGTCAGGGGAGGCTGAGGCGGCCCCTGGGTCTAGTAACCCACCAACGTCTCCCGAGCTGCAGAGACTGAGGTCTGAGAGAAGGAGAGACCTGAGTATTTGCAGGAGGAGTGCTTGCCTTCGAGCGAGACAGGGAGGTGAGTCACCGGGGGATCAGGACCGGCCGTTACCCTGACAGATAAAAGGCTGTCGGATCCCACCCCAGGTTACGGGAGCAACATTGCTGTTGCTTGAACCGGCCCCCTGCTTGGACCGGCCCCCTGCTGAAAAAGTTTGCCGACCCCTGCATTAGCACATCCCGGAGGGGAAGGCAACCTCTGAGTTTTTTTGAGGATGAGATGGGCAGCATGGCCCCCCAGGGATACGGACCTACCTTGTCAGTCATTTCTTCTGCCAGAGCTTCTATCTCCTCCTCAAACGGGGGATCTTCATAATCAGAATCATCTGCGGAGACAGACCAGGCATAGTTGAACTATGGAACTCCCTGCCACAGGAGGCAGCGATGGCTTTGAAAGAGGATTAAGCAAGTCCATGGAGGAGGAGGAGGAGGAGGCTATCCATGGCTACTAGTCACCTTGGCTGTGAGTCCTGGAAGACCTGCTCCCTGCCTGAAGGACTTTTCCCACCTGGTCCGGACTGACTCCAGCTGCAAAAGCTGAGGCTGCTGAACAGACTCTCGGACAGGGGTGTTATTTAGGGGGTTCTGTTGGGGAGGGTTGTTGCTGCAATATTATTTTGCTGCTGTTATTGATATTGATTTCATTGATATAATTTTATTGATATTATTTTTCTGCTGCTGCTATCATTTTAAATATTATTACGAATATTTTATTGTTTTTTAAACTAATCTCAAAGCAGTTTGCAAAAGAGTAGACAATAACATTGTAACAGAGAAAGATAAACAACAAAAAGCTTCTGAAAGCTAAAACACCAATAGACTAAAAACCAGATTAAAACTGACACCAACCCGTTTTTTCTGTGATGTTGGCATTTTGTGGCACGCACAAGAGTGACTTAGATTTCCAGGAATGCCCTATTGTGCACCTAGACCAAAATCTATCGTCTTTTCCAACCGGAAGAGGTTTTCCAAGGTGGGCGATATTGTTTGTGCTCGCTTGAGAGGTGCCAGAATGTATCAAATGCCCGGATTTCAAAACAGAACTTCACATTCAGAATCTGAACGTGAGGTTGGGGAAAGTGGGCCGACTTCCAAATACCCCTTTCGCAGAATCACAGAACCGCTGTGTTGGAAGGGAGCGCCAAAGGGCATCTAGTCCAACCCCCTGCGAAGGAGGGATCGCACAGCACTGAGCTTTCTCTTCCGCCAGGCACAGACACTCACCCAAGTCCGTCTGGAAGAGGAGGGGGGGCTTCGAAGGTGGCTCAGGGGCGCTGGTCCGCTCCACGGTCTTTAGGCGGGGAAAGATCACAGGCGGCTGCTCAGGGTCCTGCAGGTGGTTTCTCACAGGAGGACTGGAATGAGAAACAACAGAGACCTCGCTTTAAAATCAGCCCCAAAGCTGCACCGTTCTCCTGGCTCAGCTACTTCATGAGCTCAGAAGAACATCCAAAGAGCCCAGCAGGATCAGGCCCTTGGGCCACCGAGTCCAGCATCCTGTTCTCGCAGGGTGCCTCTTGGGGCGAACCAGAAAGCAGGATTCGAACACAAGAGCAACGCTCCCCTCCTGCAGTTTCCAGAGGCAAAACAGAGCCATAGTGGCGGAAATCCCATAATTTAACCATGCCCTGTGTCAAGAAGTTATTTCTTTCATCTGAATCCTACAATATTCAGCTTCACTGGGTTCTAGTTCTAGTCAGAGACATCACCTTGCCGACAAAGGTCCATATAGTTAAAGCTCCAGTTTTCCCAGTAGTGATGTATTGAAGTGAGAGCTGGACCATAAAGAAGGCTGATAGCCAAAGAATTGATGCTTTTGAATTATGGTGCTGGAGGAGACTCTTGAGAGTCCCATGGACTGCAAGAAGATCAAACCTCTCCATTCTGAAGGAAATCAGCCCTGAGTGCTCACTGGAAGGACAGATCCTGAAGCTGAGGCTCCAAGACTTTGGCCACCTCCTGAGAAGAGAAGACTCCCTGGAAAAGACCCTGATGTTGGGGAAGATGGAGGGCACAAGGAGAAGGGGACGACGGAGGACGAGATGGTGGGACAGTGTTCTCGAAGCTACCAACATGAGTCTGATCAAACTGCGGGAGGCAGTGGAAGACAGGAGTGCCTGGCGTGCTCTGGTCCAGGGGGTCACAGAAGAGGCAGACACGACTAAACAACTAAACAACAACAGGTCTTGTGCAAGAGGGAGAAAAGAAATATCTCAGTCCACCTGCCAAGAAAAATAAAGAACTTATTTATGTATGCAAAAGTCTTGTTAGCACAAGGATGGAAGAATGAGGAAATCCCAACTAAAGAACTCTGGCAAGAAAAATTGGTGAGCTATGCGGAATTGGCCAAATTGACATACAAGCTGCGGAGAAGGACAATCGTGACTTCAAGGAAGAATGGGAACTTTTTACAAATTATTGAAAAAGACAACAAAATGATCTGGACTCCTTGGCAGGTTTTGAATAAACATCCACAAATTTATTAGTTGAACATTTGATAGATAAGGCAAAGAGGGGAGCTGAGGGAAGTCCCTGGGTGGGGGGTAGAAGGGGGGAAATAATGTAACTGATTATTTGGATTGATAATTTGGTATGTTGAAATTGTTTAATAAAAATCATTTTATGTATAATTATTATTATTTATTACTTATACCCCGCCCATTTGGCTGGGTTTCCCCAACCACTCTCGGCGGCTCCCAACAGAATATTAAAAACATGATAAAATATCAAACACTAATAATAATAATAATAATAAATTTTATTTATATCCCGCCCTCCCCAGCCGAAGCCGGGCTCAGGGCGGCTAACGACAATAAAACAGTAGAAAAAAACTTCCCTAAACAGGGCTGCCTTCAGATGTCTTCTAAAAGTCAGATAGCTGTTTATTTCCTTGACATCTGCTGGGAGGGCGTTCCACAGGGCGGGCGCAACTATCAAGAAGGCCCTCAAAAAACTATCCTCAATTTCTTCTTCAATGTCCCAACGGGATGAGCAATTCCAAGAGATACTTGGGAGGATTTACTGTAAGCTGCTGAAACCCATGATAATAGCAGCACTCTGTTTTTATTACCTCTGCTTTAATAGATTCCGTTCTTTATACTGTTTTAATTCTATTAAATTACTTTGTAGAGTTTGTCTTCTAGACACTTTCAGCTTCAGAAAGGATATAAACAAATATAATTAATGATAATAATAATAATAATAATATCACTAGTAATTGTAACAATCTGAATATGAGCTTTTGCAGCAATTTAAAGAGAATAAAATGACAGAAAGGCAAACAGGAGAGTCAGAAAGGAACTCAAGGTTCCAGATTTTTTAAAAATGGGACCAAGATCCTAGGAAGAGGCTTCTTATAACCCAGTGGCTCACCTAAGACCAGCATCCCATCCTCAAAGTGGTCAATGGACCAACTGTGGAGGGGGGGCAGAGCCACCCTGCCTAGTAACCATCGATAGCCCTCTCCTCCTTGAATTTGTCTCATCCTCTTTTAGAGAAGTGCCCAGTCGCCAACTGGCCAGCAGTCACCCTCTTGGCTCCCAGAGAAGAGACACAAAGGAAGGTTCTTTGCTGCAACCAGAAAACGCAGCAAAATTAGACTTCCTTTACTGTTGCAACTTCCCTCTCGCTGCCTTCCAAGCTCAGTACGCCACGTGAGAAGGAGGCAGTGATTTACTTACTCTCAGGAAATGGGGAGGGGGGATCCCCCCCCGAGCGAAGCGAAAAAACTAAATCACTGGTTCCCCCCAAAATAAATCATCGGTTCCCCATTTCCATTTGCTACGAAGCTGGTTGGCCCCAGTGAAACTACGCTGGACTAGATGGGCTCTGCAACAGCTGGGATAGCTCAGTTGGTAGAGCTTGAGATTCTTAATCTCAGGGTTGTGGGTTCGAGCCCCACATTGCATGGCAGGGGGTTGGACTAGATGGCCTTTGGTGTCCCTTCCAATGCTACAGTTCTCCGATTCTATGAAAGAAGGTGCAAGGACACCTAGGGATGTGCAGTTGTCCCAGGCCTAGATCTCCCTCTAGGGCAGACTTCACCAACCTGGAGTGCTCTTGTAGTTTTTGGACTACAAATCCCATCAGTGCATGATGGTATGTGCCAGCTGGGACCGATGGGAGTTGTAGTCCAAAACATTGGGAGCACTGCAGCCTGGCAAAGGCTGCTTTACATGCAAATGCAATGAAGGGGATCATAGAAGTGTACAGTTGGAAGGAAACCCCAAGAATTTCTGCAATGCAGAATTCCTGCCACCCAAGCGCTGTCTAGGAACCTCCAACGAAGGAGACCCCAGCATCTTCCGAGGGAGTCCGTTCTGTGGTCAGACAACCCTTGCCCTCAGGCATTTCTTCCTAATGTTTAGCGGGAAACATCCTTTCTTCCTATTTGAATCCATCCTTTCCAGGTCTTCCCTCTGGGGCAGCAGAAAACAAGCTTGCTCTGTCTTTCTACATTTTTATCAGTTCTTATCTGTAAACCGGGATGCAGGTGGCGCTGCGGGTTAAACCACTGAGCCTAGGACTTGCCCATCAGAAGGTCAGCGGTTCGAATTCCCACAACGGGGTGATCTCCTGTTGCTCCGTCCCTGCTCCTGCCAACCTAGCAGTTCAAAAGCACGTCAATGTGCAAGTAGATAAATAGGTACCGCTCTAGCGGGAAGGTAAATGGCATTTCCGTGTGCTGCTCTGGTTCGCCAGAAGCGGCTTAGTCCTGCTGGGCACATGACCCGGAAGCTGTACGCCAGCTCCCTCGGCCAGTAAAGCGAGATGACCACCGCAACCGCAGAGTCGTCCATGACTGGACCTTACGGTCAGGGGTCCCTTTACCTTTACCTTTTATCTGGAAACCACCTTGAGTTCTGTCAGGGAAAAGTTGGAGAACTTTTGGATAAATCAATCAGTCAATGAGACAGTCCTTCAGATAGTTGAAGACGGCTGTCATATCAACTCGCAGTCTCCTCTTTTCCAGGCTAAACATTAGGGCTGGGCAAGACATTGGTATATCAATCCAAAACCGGTTTGAAGTCCTTATAGTGATATCGGTTTCGTACTTTTTGACCCGGCAATATATCGCAAATCGTGATGTGTTTGTGTGCGCTATGCAAAAATCACGATGTAGGAAAAACCATAAAGCTAGTCAATGCCTCTACATAGCTAAAAACCAGATATCACCTTTACATAGCTCCATCCTTATTCCAGACATTGTGATATATCGGTATATCGCAATGCTTAAAGTAAAGGTAAAGGGACCCCTGACCATTAAGTCCAGTAGTGGCAGACTCTGGGGTTGCGGCGCTCATCTCGCTTTATTGGCCGAGGGAGCTGGCGTACAGCTTCCCAGTCCTGTGGCCAGCATGACTGAGCCGCTTCTGGCGAACCAGAGCAGCGCACGGAAACGCCGTTTACCTTCCTGCCGTTTACCTTCCCTACCTATTTATCTACTTGCACTGGTGTGCTTGCAAACTGCTAGGTTGGCAGGAGCAGGGACCAAGCAATGGGAGCTCAGTCCGTTGCGGGGATTCGAACCGCCGACCTTCTGATCAGCACGTCCTAGGCTCTGTGGTTTAACCCACAGTACCACCCGTGTCCCATATTGTGATGTTGAAAACCAGATATCGCCCAGTCCTAGTAAACATACCCAACTCCCTCAACCGATCCTCCTATGGCTTGGTCTCCAGACCCTTGATCATCTTGTTCAACCCTCTCTGCACATCTTCCAGCTGCTCAGTATCCTTAAACTGGGGTGCCCAGTTCATGGCAGGGGGAGGTGTCTGTCTCTTCCACACACAGAGTCCACATGAGCTCAGGAAAAAATCCCCTTTACAAAAGAGGCTAGTTAGGTTTCCAAGTTAATTCAAGAGCAGAGATTTGAGAAGTTCTCTCTTCTCCAGAAGTGAGGGCACAACTTCAGGCTCCAAAGTTGTTCCTTTTTCCTAATCAGCAGTTTTTCTAGATCTCTGGGCCTGCAGCCACAGCAGACCCCCTTAAACTAAACCAGGCTGCTGCTGCTTTTCGGTTCTCTTCGCTTTTGCAAGGTTCCGCCTCCCAAAAATTACATTCTGCAGTTCATCCGGCAGACCGTTCCTCCCTGGAGAAACCTCGTCCTGCGGTAAAACAGGTTCCCATGGCATCTGCAGACTCGAAACCTGCTTTTCCACTTGGCCGCTGGGATCCCTGCCAATCCACCACCGAGATCAGCAGCAACGAGAAACCCAGACAGAAGGGGAAAACAGGACTCACTTGAAAGCAACAAAACACAACCATCGGGCTTCTAAAACGATTCTTGCAAAAACAAATTATGCACACAGGCCTTCACTGGTCCAAAAAAAAGAAAGAGGAACTATGGTTTTTTCTTTAAAAAAAATGCAAACCGTTTTTTAAAAATGTGGGTCTCTCATTGCTATCTTAAGTATCTTTTCTGAACAAAGATATCTCGAGGATGGATTCTCGGCACTGATGGATCTCTCTTGGCAAAGGGGAGCATTTATTTATGTGGTTGTTATTTAAAATACAGGGTGGGCGTCTGTTGGTGGAGAAGGGTGTTCATCTCTCTAGATGAGAGTCGGGGGGACGTCACTGCCCCCCAGTTAAGAGATGGGGTGGAAAGGATGGGGGTCGGCTTTTGACCTGTGGCAGGATTTGTATCTGATTACAGTGGTACCTTGGGTTAAGAACTTAATCCGTTCTGGTGGTCCGTTCTTAACCTAAATGGCCATCCAACCTCCATTTAAAAACCTCCAGCAAAGCTGAGTCCATTCCACTGTCAAACTGCTTTCTATTATTACATGTGAACACCCATTTTCATTTGGTGATATTTATGAGATATTTTAAGATATATATTGTAACTATGTTGCACTCTGATGGTGTGTCACAATGGATTTCTTAATGGTTTGCTTTTGTTTTTTATTTTACACACACACACACACACAGAGGAGACACCTATTGCTTATTTAAAATGTGTGATTTTACTATTATCACTAAGAAGTTGCGGGCAGACATGGGATTTGTATTTTTAGGGAGAATGCACTGTTTTTTGTTGAGGTATAAACCACACAAACAGATTTCCTGAAGCAGTACACAATCTTGTTATTATTATTAACCATATTGAACTTGCATACTCAGTGCTATTTTTCCAGAAAAACAGGTGCTGGAGCTCACATTTCTCCCTCGTTCTCTTTGAATGGCAATGGCACCCACCTGAGAGGTGCCGGAACTGAGGTCCTGAGAGCTCCGCCTGGAAACAAAAGCCCTGTGTACGCTGCTCCAGGATATAAGTTTGTTGACTTATTGTTGACTGCTTCATATTTCAACAGAAATCTCTAAGCGGTTGGTGAAACCCTAAAAGCGGCAGTTTACAAAAAACAGCACAATACGTGCCGAGTGTTCGCTGCAAGCCACCCCCCACAGCGCAGTGAAATGCGGAAAGCTGCAGCAGACTCTCACCACATGTGCAATTGACAACTGCAAAAGAGGCCCCTGGCCAGTGGAGCGAAAGAAGGGAGGAAAACCAAATGAACTTGTTTGTTGCAAAGTCCCCAAATGCGAGAAGAGATTCCTGCCAAACGCCAGGGCCTGTTACAGAAACGTTTTGACCAGAAACAGACAGAGAGGGAGGGGAGCGCGAGTTCATGCGCAAGGAGAGTGCACTGGGGGAAAACCCGTTGCCACATCCGGAAGATCAAATGTTGACCAAAGAGAGCAACGCCAAACAGAGTGGGAGGTTCCTGCCCTCCCCCCAAAACACACACACACACACACACACACACACACACACACTTTAAAACAGCAGTTCTCAACCTGTGGGTCCCCAGATGTTGTTGGACTACAACTCCCATCATCGATACGATAATCTTTATTGTCATTGTCCCATACAGAACAACGAAATTGAAAAATCTACATCAGACATTCAAAAACCCACAAGTCTGCTATCCCAGCCTGGTTAGCCCCCTAAAAACTCTGATACCCCATTTTAAATACAATATACTCCCATACAGACTCCTTACACTGTGTTTAAAACCAAAATCGCATTTGGATAGAAACTGTTACTCAGACGGCTAGTCCTAGTCTTTATAACCCTGTACCTTCTTCTAGAAGGCAGAAGCTGAAAGAGATCATTTCCGGGGTGCGCACTATCCTGCACTATCTCTGCAGCTTTCTTATGGCACCTGGAAGCATAGATTTGATCCAAGGTGGGAAGAGTGCACCCAATTATTCTCTCCGCAGTCTTTACAACCCTGGACAGCCTTGTTTTTTCCCTGGCCGTGCAGCTCCCAAACCACACACACAGACCAGAAGTTAATACACTCTCCACAGTACAATGGTGAAATGCCATCAACAGGTCCTTTGAGAGATTGTTTTTCCAGAGGATTCTCAGAAAATATAACCTCTGCTGTGCAATCTTCACCAGGTCTTTGCTGTTTTCTCCCCAGGTTAGGTCATCTCACATCTCCATTCCCAGAAATCGAAACACTGAGACCTGTTCCACGCACCTCCCTTCAATAATAAGTGCCCTTGCTAGCTAGGGGTGATGGGAGTTGTAGTCTAACAACATCTGGAGAGCCACAGGTTGAGAAAGGCTGCTTTAAAAGAACAAAATAACACACACACAGAGACACACACTTTAAAAGAGTGGAACTGACCTGAATGCAAAGAACGGAGGAGATCAGAAGCAGCAAAAGAGGAATCCTGGCTGGCCTCATACAATCATAGAACTAGAGAGTTGAAAGGGACCCCCAAGGCTCATCAAGTCCAACCCCTGGGATGCAAGAACTACAGCTAAAGGGTCCCTGGCAAGTCCAAGCTGCAACAGAGCCCCCCTTACAGGGCTGGTGTCCAGGCTCTGGGGTTACCTCTGGGATCATTCTTGTTGCCTGATGGGATTTGGGGTGCGCTGGACACCCTATTCTTGGTTCCCGGACAGCCAGCCTCTAGGCAGGCTGGGAGGGCAGTGGCGGAAGCTTACATGGGCAAATTCAAATGGGCCTGGCTCTCCCTGGGCTGCCGTCTCTATAGAAACGAGCGTCAGCCATCCATGCGGGAAACAAAGAGGCAGTAATCCTTGCTCCGAGAGGCTGAGTGGGAAAGGTGCGCCAAGCCAGAGGATACCGTCGAGCTCATAAAACTTTGGGGAGAGTTCTTATCGCGGCAAAACAGAAGAGTAATGAAATTCCCTCTATACAAGATCGGATTCAAAAGCTGACAGAATATGCAGAATTAGACGGTCTATCAGAAAATAAAGAATAAAACAAAACAGGAATTTGTTTCAAAATGGGAGGTTTTCAAAGAATATTCAAAATACAAATTTAGTAGTTTAAACTCGGTTGCAGCATTTGAGGAACTTCCGTAATAGTTGCAAGGCAGATAGAAGAATTAAGATATATTAAGAAAAAGTTTAATTACGATAGAAGTGTGTAATAAGTTAGATGAAATCAAAATATGGAATAGACTTTATGGGTCTTTAGTGTTAAGACCAATTTATGTCTTATTGTTTGTTAAGAAAAATCTGTGTCTATTGTTATTGCTGTGTGGAATTCGGTATTTGTGTTTTCCCTTTTTTCTTTTCTTGCTGTATCAATAATAATAAAAAATAACTTTGGGTAGAAGCTCTGTGCTACCTTCACAACCATCTGGGGAAAGGGGTCTGGCCAATGCAGCGCTAAAAGTGTGCCAGGAATGAGGATCAGCACCCCATCTTGTAGGGGGAGGAACAAAATGCATTTGGGGCGCAAAGGCAATGCCAAATGAATGCCAATTAGCCAGACACAATGAGGGCAAGAGCTGCAGCGAGACTGCCTGCGGGAGGCCTTCTTGTGCCCGTATCTAGAGGTTTCTGCTCAATTTATATTGTAAAGTATTCTTAGATTTATATGTGGCCTTTCGTCATAAGAGCTTCACACAAGGTAAAAACACAAGTAGATTGTTAAAATAAAATAAAAGCAATAACCCCTCCCCAATTCCCACAAATACATTTAAAAGGCTGTAGAATATCAATCACACAAAGTACATAGCTTGAAAAAACAATGGGAGATGTAACAGAAGCTATCTGACTACTAAGCCAGCTTTGAGATCACCCTTACAACTTTGTGCAAAGTGATAACCAGCAACCCAGGGGAGCTTACTTCCGGCAAAGAAGCATAGGATTGCAGAGTTGGAAGGAACCCCAAAGGCCATCTAGTCCAACCCCCGTAATCCCGGAATCTCAGTCTGATCATTCATGACAGATGACCATCCAAGCTTTGCTCAAAAGGAAGGAGAGGGAGACTGTTCAGCTGACTGGCAGAAAGCTCTTCCTGATATTTAGTTGGAATCTCCTTCCTTGTAACGAAGCCATGGGTGTGAGTCCTACCCTCCACAGCAGGAGAAAACAAGCCTGCTCCCTCCTCCATGTGACAGCCCTTCAGATATCTGAAGATGGCTCTCATATCTCCTCTCAGTTTCCCCCTTTCCAGGCTAAACATACTGAGCTCCTTCAACCGTTCCTCATCAGGCATCCTTTCCAGACCCTTGATCATCTTGGTCACTTTCCTCTGCACACGGTCCAGCTTGTCAACATCCTTCTTAAATTGTGGCACCCAGAATTGGACCCAGTATTCCAGGTGGGGTCTGACCACAGCAGAATACAGTGGTACCATTACTTCCCTTGATCGGGACATTAGACTTTGAGTAAACGGTTGTTTTAAACCACAATTCCGCTCCCCCCTTCAGTGTCTCCCCCTTCTCACGCCCATGCTATGGCCATTGGTTTTGTGCAACTTGCCTTCCCTTTGCTCCCCTACCTACCCTTGACTTTGTGCAGATCCAGGATTGTAATACAGCCCTACGAATCCTCCAATGGGAGCAGTGTGACGACAGCCTTGCATTTTTATGGATATAGGCAGAAAATCTGCAGGAGTCAAGAACATTTTGCACCCGGCTATGGGCCACTTGCAACCAAGTGAGGATGGCCAGGCACCAGGCAGGCACCAGGCAGAGACACGACGTCTCCAGCACCTGGAGGTGAATGCCCAGGGATCCTTGGATCTTGCCTGTTTTCACACACGAGCAACACATCCTGTAGAATTCTATCTGTTATATTTTATCTGAACAATCAGAACGAATTTCAGGAACCAAAAAGGTCATATTGAAATACCTTGGAACCTTGGAAGTCAAACAGAATCCGTTCCGGAAGTCCATTCGACTTTCAAAATATTTGGAAACCAAAGCGCGGCTTCCGATTGGCTGAGGGAGGCTCCTGCAGCCGGATGTTCTAAAAAGCGTTCAAAAACTGAAATGCTCACTTCCAGGTTTCGATCATTCAGGAGCCGATTTATTCAGGATCCAAGGCGTTCGAGATCCAAGGCACGACATACAGTGATCCGTGTGGGAGGCACGTTCGCAACCTGCAGTGTTTACAGCCTGAAGCGCGGCGTCTGCACACGCACGTCACGCGATTTGGCGCTTCTGCGCATGCGTGTGATGTCATTTTGTGCTTCTGTGCATGCGCCGAAACCCAGAAGTAACCCGTTCCGGGACGTCCGGGTTCAGCACAGTCCTCAACTTGAAAACACGCAACCAGCAGCATTCGTAACCCGAGGTATGACTGTATACGACTTTTGTGCTGTCTGGCCCCAAAATGACAGCTAGGCAGTGGCGTAGCGTGGGTTGTCAGCACCCGGGGCAAGGCAAGTAATTTGCGCCCCCTAACCTGTGGATTTGCGCCCCCTAACCCATGGATTTGCGCCCCCTAACCAATGGATTTGCCCTAACTCCAGATGTTGCGCCCGGTGCGGCCCGCCCCCCCTGCACCCCCCACGCTACGCCACTGCAGCTAGGCATTCTGTTTTGGCAACTGTAACCCTGTTTATTATATACCTCAGTTTCTAACACTGCATATATGTTTTTATTCTATGGTAAGAGATTCCTCGGGACGTGGGTGGCGCTGTGGGTTAAACCACAGAGCCTAGGGCTTGCCGATCAGAAGGTTGGCGGTTCGAATCCCGGCGACAGGGTGAGCTCCCGTTGCTCGGTCCCAGCTCCTGCCAACCTAGCAGTTTGAAAGCACGTCAAAGTGCAAGTAGATAAATAGGTACCGCTCCGGCGGGAAGGTAAACAGTGTTTTCGTGTGCTGCTCTGGTTCGCCAGAGGCGGCTTAGTCATGCTGGCCACATGAGCCGGAAGCTCCCTCGGCCAGTAAAGCGAGATGAGCACCGCAACTCCAGAGTTGGCCATGACTGGACCTAATGGTCACGGGTCCCTTTACCTTTTAAGAGATTCCTATATGAAATAAACAACCATTTTTAGGAATGCCTCTACCCAAAGACGCATCTTGGTGTGTATTAAACTTCACAACGCACTCAAGCGTGGAAACATGCAGAGGGTCAGAGAGTTGGTGACCCCCAGTCTGTGCATTGTTCCTGAATGCATATGGAAAAGACTTGCCCTCTCTGCACCCAAATTAGCACTGTCTGAGAGAGCCCTAAATATAGACACTGGAGAGGGCAAAGGAGACGGAGAGGCCAAGCAGACCACAAGCTGGAGAGAAAGAGCTGAAAGAAACTCCCCTCTCCCCAAACTCAGCACCCGCCTCAGCTGCAGGAACAGGGACTCCCTTGTCTCCCGACAGCACTGGCCGCAAAAAAAGAGCCAGAATCCTGTTAATTATTTCCTTACAGCCCTGTCATTAGGTTCTGGGAAGATGGAGACGGGAATAACCCAAGCCAGCTCCTTGTGGGGAAATGCTCCACCATTCTCAAGGCTGCTTTCTAGGCTGGTGGAATTGCAGAGTTGGAAGGGTCCCCCCAAAGGTCATCAAGTCCAACCCCCTGCATTTAGGAATCTGGCCGCACTGGGAGAATTAAGAATGTGGGCCTCAACCTTCATAATTCGTTTGGGGAGAAGGAGAGAGGAAGGCCATTTGTTTAAAGTGGAATCGCAGAAGGCACCCAAAAAGCACCTAGTCAACCGCTCCCCCTGCAAAGCTGGAATCACAACTGAATTAAATGGCCGCTTCTTGTAGATAAAAAAAAAAAATCCCTGTTCCTTTGCCAGGAAAGGAAAATTTCTGGCTCATAAGCATTAAATGCAGCATTAATTCCGGCTTCCAGATTCCAGATTAATTCCAGGGTTACCAGATGTCCCCGTTTCCCGGGGACAGTCCCCAGATTCGCGAATAAGTCCCCGGACAAATTCCATCCCCGGAATGTCCCCGGGTTTCATCTAATGTCCTTGGGAAATGCAGCAGCGGCAGTCTCAGCAGCCCGGAGGAGTTGGCTCTGGCTGGCTTCAGGAGCTGCTTGGAAGTCCCCATGTGATGGTGGTGCAGGGGCTCTCAGATGCAGCTTCCAGGCTGCCTCCACCTTCCCTGACCCCAGCAACTAAGCTGTGAAGGGAGGCTTCATGCTGCCTATCAGAATAGCCTCCAAACTCCTACTTGCATGCAAGCAGGTGCGGAGCGAGGATCTCTCAGCTGTGAAGGGAGGCTTTACGCTGCCTATCAGAGCTTGTGTGCAAGCAGGAGGGGGCAGGGACCTCTCATTTAGGCATCGGGAAGCCTCCCTTCCCAGCTGAGGGACCCCCACCACCTCCTGCTTGCATGCAAGTAGGAATGGGATTGGGGCTGCTCTGATGGGAAAGGAGGCATCGCGCTGCCTGAGAGATCCCTGCTCCCTGCTGCTTGCACGCAAGTAGGAGTTGGGATGGGGCTGCTCTGAAAGGCAGTGTGAAGCCTCCCTTCCCAGCTGAGGGACCCCTGCCCCCTCCTGCTTGCACGAAAGTAGGAATGGGATTGGGGCTGCTCCGATGGGAAGGGAGGCATCGCGCTGCCCGAGCCTCACTGCCACCGCCGCTCTCGGCCCTCCTTCTCCGCCTTCCATGCCTGACCCACTGCGCACCGCTTCACCACCACCACCACCGAAGAACCAACAACTCAGGGGCTGCCCAGGCTCATGGAGAAAGGAGATAGAAGCCTCGGAGGAAGGGGAAAGGTGGTGGTTGAGGTCAAGGTGGCAGCCGCCCCTCTCGGGAGACAGTGGAGGAACGCGCCTTTGGGGATGAAGTCAAACTGCCGGGAGGTTGCAGCACCTGCTGTTGCTGGAGAGACCGTTACGGGAGAGACATGTTTTGTTGCAGCCGGGGCAGATGAAGGTGTCCAGTTGCGCTGCTGCAGACGCACCCGGGCGTTTGGTCTCTCTGCACTCCTCCCAGCGGTCATTCCTCCTCTAGTCACTGCTGTGGATGCACAACCTGTCTCCAGGCAGTCATCCGCGAGGGTTTCCCACACAGCGGGGTTGATGTTGCCAGCCTTTGTGACGTTGCACAATCTTTGTGCACCGTTAGAAACTCAGGTATATAAGCTGGGCACCAAACGGCTCCTTAAACCAGGGTTATAGTCGGCAAAACAGAATGCCTAGTTGCCATTTGGGGGCCAGACGGCACAAAAGTCGTATATTTCAGTACAGTCATACCTCAGGTTACAGCCGCTTCAGGTTGTGTTTTTCGGGTTATGCACCAGAATGGGTTACTTCTGGGTTTTGGCGGTCACACATGTGCAGAAGCGCTAAATCACACTAAATCGCAACCCGCACGTGCACAGACACACCACTGCGGGTTGCGAACGCTGCAGGTTGTGAACATGCATCCCGCACGGATCACGTTCGCAACCCAAGCGTCCTCTGTACGACCTTTTCGGTTCCTGAAATTCGTTTCAATTGTTCAGATAAAATATAACTGATAGAATTCTACAGGATGCATTGCTAGTGTGTGAAAACAGTCCCGATCCGAGGATCCCCAGGCATGCAGCTCCAGATGGCAGAGACGCCAGGCACCATCCTGGCACCTGAGCATCTTCACTTGGGGTTCTGTTTTCTGCCCCGTCTTCAGCAAAGGCCTTTTCAGTGGTGGCTCCGCAAAGGGAGATCTCTCAGGAGATCCGCTAAGCTCCCCCTTGGCCCGCTTTTTTATCCAGACTGGAGTAAATACGTGAATTATTTGAAAAGCAACTGTAATCAACAGATTATGCTAGTAGGATTGAAAGAAGTTTTGTAAGGAGGACTAGGCGAAATATTGCAGAGAAAATTATGATGAGAATGATTAGTAAAGGAATATTAAAAGTAATAGTGAAATTAATGAAATGCAGATTAAGTGATAAAGATTTAAAAATCTTCAGATGTACAGTCATACCTCGGGTTGAAGTAGCTTCAGGATAAATATTTTCGCGCTCTGCGGTGACCCGGAAGTAATGGAGCGCGTTACTTCCAGGTTTTGCCGCTCGCGCATGCGCAGATGCTCACAATGACGTCACGTGCATGAGCAGAAGCGGTGAATCGCGACCCGCGCAAGCGCATGCGCGGACGCGGGTTGCGTTCGCTTCAGGATGCAAACGGGGCTCCAGAACGGATCCCGTTCGCATCCAGAGGTACCACTGTAGTTGATGGAAGTCCAAAACATTGTATAAGATAAGAAAATATGTTATATGATTTTTGGAAATTATATATGTGTGTGTGTGTATAAACATTTTTTATCCAAAAGGCGTGTTCTCATTTATTGCTGCTCTTTAAATTTATATATATATATATATAAAAATCGG
>JAXCMG010000092.1:569032-623806 GCA_034642415.1 Podarcis siculus | reverse complement strand
GAAGCGTTTTACAAAAGAGATAAAAGAATAAAATGATCAATAAAAATCAAATGATCAATAAAAATCGGGGGGGAATCCTGATGTTAATAGTGAAAAGCCAACTTTGAAGAAAAAAACCTGTGTTTCTGTGTAGACTGCAACATATGCATTTTCCAGCCTATTTAACATTGTTTTATGCAATAATTCAAATTTTAAGTAGGGGGCGGCACGTTAGTTAATCAATCGACTAAATTGATTAACATGGGGATAACCAACTTTGGAGTTCTTTGGGTGGGGGAAGAACATACACTCTCTATCCCAGCCTCCACCAGCCTGGTTCCTGCCAGATGTTTTTGGACTTCAACTCCCAGGTGGCTGGGAGGGCTCCAAGTTGATAAAATACATTTTCATTTGATTTGTTATTGAAGATTCCTTTCAGCAGCCAGAAAAGCCCCAGTAAATCCTAGTCATCTTTCACCCATGTTTCTCATGACGGGAAACTATCCCAGTCCAGAATCAATAACCCTGATAAGTGATTGACAGGGAACTTTAGATTCCTGTATTGCAGGGGGTTGGTCTAGAATGATGATCTTTGGGGGTCCCTCCTGATTCCACAATTCTGATTCTGCCAGTACCCTCTCAGAGAATCAGCGAGTCTCCTGGGGGTCAACTCTTCACAAAGCTTCAACAAAGTTTCCCAACTTCTATGCACATATAAATCTCATAGAACCTCAGACCTTCCAGGAACAAAGCCCCAAACTGGGAGAAACCAAGCAGCTTTAAAAAATAAATAAATCCACATCAAGAAAGTTACATTTCTCCCTCTCCCCTACACAAGGCGATGTTTTCCCCACCCACCCCACAAAAGCCCCAAATCTCCTTCCAAAAGATGTCGACACAGAGCAGTTTTCAACAGCCCGGAGGCGAGATCAATAGCGGTAAATCGGGGAAAAAGGCAGACAGGCAGCCTGCTAAAGAGGCAGAGAGAGTTAACAGCATCGACCCACACAAAGCAAAAGTCATGCCTCTCCTTTGCTGCTTTCCTTTCAGCTCCTTGCTTTGCAAAAAGGAGACAAGTCCAAGTTTGTCCTCAGATCTGTTACCTGGGGGAAGTGGCGGCGAAGGCGGAGACATCTGCAGTCCCGTGGCAGGCAGGCTGGCTCCCAAATGCCAACGGGGCACAAGAGAGCAGCGAAAAAGGGGGCGCCCCTTTTCTGTCCTTTTGTCTCAAAGATCCCCCTACAGAGGGCTGCCCCAGAGAAATAGAGAGAGAGAGAAAGGGAGAGAAAGGGAGCCCCCCTCCAGATGAACTGGAAAAGCCAAGAGACCGCAACCTTTGCAGAGCAAACTTTTTTCTTTTTGCTTTCTGCAAAAGCGCTTCCTGATAGGACTTCCTGAAAATTGCAGAGAGAGAGAGACAGCGGACAGGCTGCTTTAAAGAGAGAGAATATGAAAGTGGGAGAGAGAAAGCGACAGCACCCAGAATCCACCACGGCTGGCAGACTTCCTCCTCTCGCAGAAACTTCTTTTCATTCTCCTTTTTTGTTTTTTGCACAGACCCCGGAGGTTCTGAAGGGTCTGGCCTTGAAAGAGAGAGGAAGGAAAAAAAGACAATCTGCGTTGCTCAGAAACAAAGAGAGCTGAAAGACAGAAGCAACCTGTGTTTAAAAGTGTCTGTCTTTTGTAATTGCTATAACATTTTAAGGGTGCACACATTGCACAGAAAACCATTCCTTCACCCTTGGGCGTTTAGGAAATGAACCCTGAGAAAACTGTACTTTATTTTAGCACACAGATCAATCCCAAAAGCCACCTTGTCTCTCCTAATGACTCAAAGTGTTTCCTCTGCAGAAGCAAATGTCTTCGATAAACTTTCCCCAGTTCTTTTCAAATCCTATGGATCCTGTTTTAAGGGCATATTTGGTATATGGGTAGGGTGGGCGGGTGACCTTCGATTCAAGAACTAAGTCTTTACCATCTCAAAACAATAGCTGAAGCGGGAGATAACCAGAGCACGCACCACTCTGGCGAGACAGTCTGCGGGCAGGGAGGGTCTCATCCTGCGTACCAGATGGAGCTGGTAGACACCTGCCCTGGAGACAGAATTGACCTGCGCCTCCGTGGATAGCTGTGAGTCCAGAATGACTCCCAGGCTGCACACCTGGTCCTTCAGGGGCACAGTTGCCCCATTCAGGACCAGGGAATTCCCCACACCAACCCGCCCCCTGTCCCACAAAAAGAGTACTTCTGTCTTGTCAGGATTCAACCTCATTCGATTCAGAGACGCCATCTGTCGGACGTGTTCCTGAAGGGGCCACATTGCTAAGGTCTGCCGACACCCCCCCTTCACCGACTCGCAAGTCCAAGTCTTCACTCCAGTCTGCCAAGGAAAGCTGTTTCGCTCTCACCAACCGCCGCTGCCCGTCTGTGTTATGAACCACAATTGGCCAAACCAACTCGCCTACGCTGCCATCCTTCCTACAACCGTCTCCAGACACTCACACAGGACCTGTGTCAGAGGTAGAGCCAGGTAGATAGTTGGATGAGATAATTTATTACGGTCAAAGACCAGCTTACATAACATAACACAATAAAAACAGCGTTCATAAAGATAAACTATACAATCGGAGCAGATTGCAGCAATAGTTCATGAGTTAAAATTGACACCCGTCCAACTGAGATTTGGGCTACCATAAAAATTGACCCTGAGGCGCCCCAAAGGGCAACTTCAGCATTTTCCTAGTAAGCTATTTTATTCCAGAGGATGATCTGTACCTGCAAATCTGGGCGCAGAATCTGGCTACCAGCCAGGCGTCTTGTGATCTTTGCCTAAGAGGACAGAATTCAGTTTAGACTTGTCCCACTTTCTGGACACGGCCCAGGAGGAATGAGTCGAACCACAGCATAACATTTTTTGCATTTACAGCCCCATAAAGCTCTGGTTTTCCCAGTAGTGATGTATGGAAGTGAGAGCTGGACCATAAAGAAGGCTGATCGCCGAAGAATTGATGCTTTTGAATTCTGGGGCTGGAGGAGACTCTTGAGAGTCCCATGGACTGCAAGAAGATCAAACCTCTCCATTCTGAAGGAAATCAGCCCTGAGTGCTCACTGGAAGGACAGATCCTGAAGCTGAGGCTCCAAGACTTTGGCCACCTCATGAGAAGAGAAGACTCCCGGGAAAAGACCCTGATGTTGGGAAAGATGGAGGGCACAAGGAGAAGGGGACGACAGAGGACGAGATGGTGGGACAGTGTTCTCGAAGCTACCAGCATGAGTTTGATCAAACTGCGGGAGGCAGTGGAAGACAGGAGTGCCTGGCGTGCTCTGGTCCAGGGGGTCACGAAGAGTCGGACACGACTAAACGACTAAACAACAACAACAACATGGTTCTCCCCTTCCTCAACCGATCCCCACAACATCCCTGTGAGGTAGGCTAAGCCAAGGTCACCAAGGGAGCTTCATAGCCGAGTGGGGGATTCGAACCCTGGTCTCTTAGGTCCCAGTCCGGCACTATAAGCACTAAGCCACACCGGCTCTCAAGCAACAAAGCAATAAATTTCATCGTTTTAAAAAATCTACAAAAATGGCAGCAGATAATATCTCCCTGACACCCTTCGTATATGCACACACACATCCCAAAGGCCTGAACAAAAGAGGAGAGGTTCCAAGCTGTGCCTGAACATGGCTAGAAGTGGGATTTTCCCAGGCAGGGAGTTCCACCTGTGGGGGCCACCACCATGAGTGCCCTGCTAGTGCCTGCTTTAAGTGTAGGTCTTTATAGATCTACACTAGCTCCCAGTACGTTTCAGAGCACCATTCAAAGTGTTGGTGCTGACCTTTAAAGCCATAAACGGCCTCAGTCCTGTATACCTGAAGGAGCGTCTCTACCCCATCAGCCCGGACACTGAGGTCCAGCTCCGAGGGCCTTCTGGCGGTTCCCTCCCTGAGAGAAGCAAAGCTACAGGGAACCAGGCAGAGGGCCTTCTCAGTGGTGGCACCCGCCCTGTGGAACGCCCTCCCACCAGATGTCAAAGAGAAAAACAGCTACAGTGATACCTCAGGTTAAGTACTTAATTCTTTCTGGAGGTCCGTACTTAACCTGAAACTGTTCTTAACCTGAAGCACCACTTTAGCTAATGGGGCCTCCTGCTGTTCTCATCCTGAAGCAAAGTTCTTAACCTGATTTCTGTTCTCATCCTGAAGCAAAGTTCTTAACCTGAAACACTATTTCTGGGTTAGCAGAGTCTGTAAACTGAAGCATATGTAACCCCAGGTACCACTGTATATGACTTTTAGAAGACATCTGAAGGCAGCCCTGTTTAGGGAAGTTTTTGATGTTTAATAGATTATTATATTTTAATATTCTGTTGAAAGCTGCCCAGAGTGGCTGGGGAAACCCAGCCAGAAGATGGGCAAGGTATAAATAATATAGTATTATTATTATTATTATTATTATTATTATTATTATTATTATTTTCCAGGTTCTCAGACAAGGTTGTTTCCTTTTAACTAGAGATGTTGGGGGATGGTTCTTGTGCATGCAGAACATTGGCACCCCCATCTGTGCTCCTGTAAGATTCCTGCATCGTGGGGGTTGGACTGGATGACCCTCGGGGTCCCTTCCAACTCAGTAATATTCCATGATTCTACAATGTGGGCCGGACTTGAACAGGAGACATTCCTGGGACGCCGTGCCTGTTAATTTACTTCTCTCACTGGGTTCTTGGCTGAATTGATTTCAACACGAGGTGGCAGCATCACCCAAAAATAGGCATTTTCACAGCCTCACTCTGGGGAACCGGCTATTTGCCCTCAAAAAGGAAGTTCTATTCTACCCATCTGAGCAGATTTGCTGCTCTTTGGGACAAAGTGGTGGCGGTTCAGAAATGCTTGTCTCTCTTTAAGTTCTCTTCCATGCAGTTTTTGAATAATAATAATAATAATAATAATAATAATAATAATAATAATAATAATAATAAATTTTATTTATACCCCACCCTCCCCAGCCAAGACCGGGCTCAGGGCGGCTAACACCATGTATAAAAACAATTGATTGAAATACAACTTAAAAAACAAGATTAAAATGCAACATTAAAATGCAACCTCATTTCAGTAGAAACTCAAATAAAAAAATTGGGGGGGGGATGAAAACGTCAAGTCTTCACCAAGGCCAGCTATCCAGACTGGTCCTACATGCGCCAGAAAAAAAGCCAGGGAAGTCCCCAAATAGGAGTTCCGTCACAGGAGGAAAAAGGAGGGGGAGGGAATCAAGTTGATTCCAAGCCAAAGGCCAGGTGGAACAACTCTGTCTTACAGGCCCTGCGGAAAGAAATCAGATCCCGCAGGGCCCTGGTCTCATTAGACAGAGCGTTCCACCAAGTTGGGGCCAGTGCTGAAAAGGCCCTGGCTCTGGTTGAGGCTAATCTGACTTCCTTAGGTCCTGGGACCTCTAGGGTGTTGCTATTTATGGACCTTAAGGTCCTCCGTGGGGCAAACCGAGAGAGGCGGTCCCGTAGGTACGAGGGTCCTAGGCCAGAGGATCCTGAGGACTGTAGCTCAGAAAGCAAACTGCAGCCCAGGTAGGAATTCAAGTTTCACCTCACCTGTCCAACCCGGTGCTCACGGGAAGCCCAAATGCAGGATCCGAGCGGAACAGCCCTGTCCCCTGCTGTGGTTTCTGGAAACTGGCATTCGGAAGCATTTCTGCCTCTGACCGTGGAGGGAGAACAGAGCCATTGTGGCCAGGATCCATGGACAGCCCTCTCCTCCTCCAATTTGTCCAATCCTTTATCAAAGCCACCCATGTTGGTGGCATCCCTGCCTCCTGTGGCAGGGAGTTCCACAGCTCATGCGCTGTGCAAAGAAGTCCTTTCTTCTGCCTGTCCTTAAAAGCCCCTTGCCCCCTCCCAAATTCCAATAATAATAATAATAATAATAATAAATTTATTTATACTCTGCCCTCCCCGGCCAGAGCCAGGCTCAGGGCGGCTAACACCAGTAAAATTACAATAAAAACATAACAGGAGGAAAAAAGAAAGAAAGGGGGGGGGACAATTTAAAATGCAGCCTCATTTTAAAAGTAGCCCATAGATCAAAACCATAAGGGGAGGGAAACATAAGGGTCAGACCGAGTCCAAACCAAAGGCCAGGCAGAACAGTCTTGCAGGCCCTGCAGAAAGATGTCAAATCCCGCAGGGCCCTGGTCTCTTGGGACAGAGCATTCCACCAAGTTGGGGCCAGTGCTGAAAAGGCCCTGGCCCTAGTTGAGACCAATCTAACCTCATTGTGGCTCAGGACCGCCAAAGTGTTGTCATTTGTGGACCTTAAGATCCTCCGCGGGGCAGACCAGGAGAGGCGGTCCCGTAGGTACGAGGGTCCTAGGCCGCATAGGGCTTTAAAGGTCAAAACCAGCACCTTAAACCTGACCAGTGCATTTGGGAGCCAGTGCAGCTGGAAAAGCACTGGGCGAATATGCTCCCATGGCAGAGACCCCGTAAGGAGCCTCGCCGCAGCATTCTGCACCCGCTGGAGTTTCTGGGTCAGCTTCAAGGGCAGCCCCGCGTAGAGCGAGTTACAATCATCAAGCCTGGAGGTGACTGTCGCATGGATCACTGTGGCCAGATCAGGGCGAGAAAGTTAACTGGGGCTGATGGGAGGTGTAGTCCAACCATCTGAAGGGCACCAGGTTGCAGAATCTCGAATCAAATGCTAACCCTTTTTAAAGTCTGCTTGCCTAGACAATGCCATTATAAACAGGCCACCAGACCCTTTGCTGTTTTTTGCCTCCCGGAAGGTGCCACCACCTTTTCACATGGTTCTTCTCCCCCTCCTTATTTAACCCCACAAAAACCCTGCAGGTTAGGTTCAACTCAGTGTTAGAAACTCAGATATATAGGCTAGGCACCAAATGGCCCCTTAAACCAGGGTTACAATCGCCAAAACAGAATGCCTAGTTGTCATATGGGGGCCAGGCGGCTCAAAAGTCGTCTTTTTCGGTGCAACTTTTTGGTTCCTGGAATCCGTTCTGATTGCACAGATAAAATAGCTACAGGATGTGGGATTTCTGCGTGAAAACAGGCGACTCCAAGGATTCCCTGGGCAGGCACCTCCCAATGGTGGTGAAATAAAAAAATTAAGGTCTTATATATATATATAATAAATGTACCAAGCAAACACGTACATAAATATATAAACCACATGTCTGAAGCAGCACAGGAAAACAGCCCTGGAACCATTTTTGACTCCCAAACTGACCAAAGGTTTGCTCTGCAAGGTCAAAGTGGGAAACCTCCCCATTGTCTCTTTCCTCACAAATCCTGTTTTCAGGGCACATTTAAGGTATGAATAGGGTGTGAGCCTGACCTGGCTCAGGAACTAAGTATTTATCATTACAAAAGACTGGCCAGGCTCCCCAGGTAATCCAATCAAATGACCATTAAACAGGTAACCTGGCAGACAGGAGATAAACAAAGCACTCAGATTTCTGCTGTAGACCGCCCTTTCTGTGATGTAGGTATGATGTTTCTGGGGGGTGGTCTTGGACAGGGCAAGCAATTTAAAAGGTCTATATAAAGGTAGGCACACCTTTGTTCGGGGTCTTCCTCCTTTCCTGAGTGTGAGGGGAGCACCCTGTTGCAACAGTTCAATAAAGATCAGGCTTACTAGCTGCTTTGCTTCTCAATATTCTCTGGTTGGCCTCTGTTCTTTTCTCCAACCGATGGAGAACCTGCAAAGGACTCTATAAGGGCTCTTGTGTCCCCCATAAGGGAATAAGGGCAGATTTTCGTTTATTACAGTGGAGACCTCAGGTGCCATCCTGACGCCTGGGCATCTTCACCTGGTTGCAAGTGGCCAATAGCCAGGTTCAAAACGCACCTGGCAAATTTCGAACGCTGGTTCAGCACCCGCCCCAGGGTCACCCAGCGAGCAACAAGGCCGAGAGGGGATTCGAACCTTGGTCTCCCAAGTCACAGACCAACACTCTAACCACTAAACTGAAATGGCTCAGGCCAGTGGGAAGGAAGCAACCGTCCCCTCACTCAGGAACGCCCCCTGCCCAACACCTTTGCATCTTTTGGACTCACCTGGCTGCTGCTTTCTGGGGTGGGCCCCTGGGGGGCAGCGTGGGAGGGCGGCTGGGCACCGGAGGGGCCTTTTGGGTGGGGGGCTTGCCCTCCAGATGGTGGCGCTTGGCAGGCAGAGGGGGCAGGGGAGGGTTCCCTGTCTCTTCCGCAGCCGCAGCGTCCGGGCTGAGCCTGCCTCTTGCTGGCGACGTAAACTCCAAAAGAGAAGGGCCTGCGGGAAGTTCGGATGCAGCAGTAGAGGAAAACTTCAGCGGCGGGTGATAGCTCGTCCGGGGAGGGATGGGTGGCGGCGTGGGAGCTGTCTCCAGCTCCCGGCAAGGAGGCGATGGTTCTGTCGCAGAGTCACTCCCAGCCTCCTGCTCCGTGGAGGAAGCCACGGTCGCAGCGCCGGCGCGGAAGATGTTGCGTTTCATGGGCACCGGCCTCCTGGGGGGCAGCTTGGGGGCGTCCATGACGGGCACTGCCTCTGTGAAGGCCTTCAGGAGCCCAGAGAGGATGCGCCGGCGGTGCCCCGGGAGAAGGATGCCCAGGCGGGTCAGGGCCTCGTCCGACAGGTGCTGGCAGTCCGAGACGCGCCACAGCTCGTTCCGCTCAAAGTTCTCGGCGTACTGCTCCAGATGGAGGGCACGGAGCCAGTCGCCCATGGGGAGCGAGGCCCCGTCCGCCATGGCACCGGAGGGGGCACCAGCCGAAACCTCACTTCATCCCTCCAGCTCCACCGTCTTCTCTGGACCCCAAACGGCGGCCGCACCTGGGGAAGGAAGCAAGGGAAAGAGATAAAATCATGGATTTGTAGAATTGAGAGGGACCCTCAACGGTCATCTGGCCCAACCCCCTACAACACAGCTGTCCCATGCGGGGATCGAATCTGCGACCTTGGCACTGCCAGCACCATGCTCTGATCAGCTATCCGCTGTCTTCAAATCATCTTTCAAAGCCATCTGCCTGTCAACGGCGCCTAAAACACCAATCCTGCTCAGGGTTGCCTGTGAGCAAACCCCAGTGAATTCAGTGGACTTTTGACTAAATATGCACTGGCTTAACTTGTGAAGACACATGGGGCATTCGTTCAGAAAAGGCTAAAGCTGGTGAGAGGCATGTTTCAGCTTTTAATTCCAAATACAGACACTATTGCAAGCAAGCAAGCAAAATTTTATTTATTGGTTGTTTGTTTATACATACATAAATACATACTGAAATAAAAAAATTAAGGTCTTATATATATAATAAATGTTCATAGATGTGCCAGGAAAACACGTACATACATGTATGGGCCTGAGGCAGCACAGGAGGGCAGCCTTGGAGCCATTTTGGCTCCCAAACTGACCAAATGTTTTCTCTGCAAGGTCAAAGGAAAATGGAAATGCCTCCCCATTGTCTTTTCCTTCACAAATCCTGTCTTAAGGGTATGTCTGTGTGTGAATAGGGTGAGCCTGTGACCTGGCTCAGGAACTAAGTATTTGTCATTACAAAAGACTGGCCAGGCTCCCCAGGGAATCCAATCAAGTAAGCATTAAGAGGTAACCTGCCAGACAGGAGGTAAACAACACACTCAGATTTCTGTTGTAGACCGCCCTTTCTGTGATGTAGGTATGATGTGTCTGGGGGTGGTCTTGGACTCCAGGGTGGGCAATTTAAAAGGTCTCTATAAGGACAGGCACACCTTTGTTCTGGGTTCCTCCTCCTTCTCCTGCGTGTGAGGGGAGCACCCTGTTGCAACAGTTCAATAAAGATCAGGCTTACGAGCTGCTTTGCTTCTCAATATTCTCCGGTTGGCCTCTGTTATTTTCTCCGACCGATGGAGAACCTGCAAAGGACTCTCTAAGGGCTCTTGTGTCCCCCATAAGGGAATAAGGGCAGATTTCCGTTTATTAGAATACATACATACCCCGCCCATCTGGCTGGGTTGGCCCAGCCACTCTGGGCTTTGCCATTTAAGCACCTAGTCTGAAACCGGAACGCCATCAAAGAAAAAAGGAGGAGAAGGCCCACCTGAATTCTTTCTCTCGCTCTCCTATTTATTTCTGTGTCTATGGATTTAAGACCAAATATTGCTGTTCAAGGAAGTGGTCACTTGATGTGCTTCAGGTGAATTACCGTGAAAACACTGCAAAGAACAATGGAGGACGCAAGCACCGCTCTCCCTTCCCCTACATCTGACATTTGCTCAGATCAACAAGCAAAGATAAGGCGACTGAGAAAGCCTCCTCCTAGGACAGAACGCCTGGCTCACTCTGTCCACACCTTATGAACTGGAGGCAATTAACTCAAACAATAGCGAAAAGTCAAAGCATCCCCGGTCTAGCCCATCATAATCCCAGTGAGCAGATTAGGAGACTCGAACACTGATCTCACCAGAGTGGTGCATGTTCTGGTTATCTCCCGCTTGGACTACTGCAATGCACTCTATGTGGGGCTACCTTTGAAGGTGACCTGGAAACTACAACTAATCCAGAATGCGGCAGCTAGACTAGTGACTGGAAGCGGCCACAGAGACCAAATAACACTGGTCCTGAAAGACCTACTTTGGCTCCCAGGACGTTTCCGAGCACAATTCAAAGTGTTGGTGTTGACCCTGAAAGCCTTAAACAGCCTTGGCCCAATAGACCTGAAGGAGTGTGTCCACACCCATCGTTCAGCCTGGACACTGAGGTCCAGCGCAGAGGGCCTTCTGGCGGTTCCCTCCCTGCGAGAAGCCAGGTTATAGGGAACCAGGCAGAGGGCCTTCTCAGTGGTGGCACCCGCCCTGTGGAACGCCCTCCCATCAGATGTCAAGGAGATAAACAACTATGTGACATTTAGAAGACATCTGAAGGCAGCCCTGTTTAGGCAAGTTATTAATGTGTGACATTTTAATGTACAGTGGAAGCTTGGGTTGTGAACGTTCACAACCCACAGCAGCGCATCTGCGCACGCGCGGGTTGTGATTTGGCACTTCTGCACATGCGCAAAGCACGATTTAGTGCTTCTGCGCATGCGCAATCCCCGAAACCCGGAAGTAACCCATTATGGTACTTCTAGGTTTCGGCGGGTCCGTAACCTGAAAAAATGCAACCTGAAGCATCTGTAACCTGAGGTATGACAGTATTTTTAATCTTTGTTGGAAGCCGCCTAGAGTGGCTGGGGAAACCTAGCCAGATGGGCGGGGTACAAATGATAAATGATGATGATGATGATGATGATGATGATAGGAACAGCAAGTCATCTCCTGTTCCATTCCCATTCCATTCTCCAGTCCTCTTTGAGAAGCATGAACGACAACCCTGCATTTTTGCAAGGCCCACACACGGCAAATTTCAGACAACTAGAAATTTCTACTTTCTCGGAGATTTTACTGCCAGGATTCAAGACAGAGATGTGTGAAAACATTGAAGCCTACAAGCTTTGAAGTGACAATGCGAAGATTCCATGATTGGAGAGGCAGTTTACAGCATTAGCAAGGTCTCCTTCCCACCCCTCCGTGGTCCTGATCCACAGACCCAACAAAGAGCCTGTGCAAGTGGTTTGGTGTTTCTGTTTATTGAATTCTCACCTGCAATCTGCAGAATGCCCTGATGGGGAACAATGGGACCTTTGTGTGGTTCAAAGCGCTTCGTCACGTTAGCACCAGATGCACAAACAGCGTGCGGATGATCTGCGGGACCTGCCAATCAGACAGAGCACAGCAAAGTCACCTTCAAGCCGGGCGGATTCGATTTAAATCAAATCAATTTAAATCACGATTTAACTCACTAGCTAGTAAGACTTGATTTAAACCACTAGTCAGTAAGACTTGATTTAAATCGTTTTTTCACAGAAAAGCTCATTCTTGCTGGTATCAACTTAATATTTACAACCAGATGAAGGTTTCATTTTTGGAATAATAAATTTTCAGAGTATTGTAGTTTTTACAGTTATAACAAAAATTACTGATTTGGTTATACTATTATAAATACATAGACTGATAATTATGAACTTATTGTGAGGTTTAATAAGTTAACTGTTTCTTTTTGGAAAACTTTTCTGCTGTACTTTATTGGAAGGAGAAAAATAATAATTCCCTTAATAACAATTTAAACAATTTATTTAACTAAAACAATAACATTATAGCATATGTATCCATGTTTGTTAACTGATGTGGTTAAACATTTTTAAAAAACAAACAAACTTATACTGAGTTTTAGCACACATGAAAAACTTAAAACAAATCCTAACTAAGTGACTAAGCCACTTCTGGCGAACCAGAGCAGCGCACGGAAACACCGTTTACCTTCCCGCCAGAGCGGTACCTATTTATCTACTTGCACTTTGACGTGCTTTTGAACTGCTAGGTTGGCAGGAGCTGGAACCGAGCAGTGGGAGCTCACCCCGTCACAGGGATTCGAACCGCCGACCTTCTGATCAGCAAGCCCTAGGCTCTGTAACTTAAATACGTAGAAAACTACGTATCTTTAGAAAGATTTTTTCCTCCAAAAGCATTTTATTTTAAAAATCCAATTTAAATTTTAAAAAATCCCAAAAAATGCATTTTTTTTTTTAAATCATTGATTTTTATCCACCCTGCCTTCAAGTCTTGCCCATCAGCAGCTTCTATCTGTGTTGGACTCTTAATCTCAGGGTTGTGGGTTTGAGTTCCACCTTGGGTGACAGATTCCTTCATTGCAGGGGGTTGGACTAGAATAGATGACCCTCTTCCAACTCTACATCTTGATTCTGTGATCATCTCATCCAAACAGATCACATGAAGAAGAAACAGGGCTGTTTTGAATTCAAGGTCACATCCACACCATGCCGGGCTTCTCCACCCTGACCTTTCCTCTGCTTTTTCCAGACAAAAATCCATGCTTTAAAGTTCCAGGTCTGAGTTCCAGAGCTTTCCCTGCGAAAAGCTGCTCTTTAAAGGTGAATCGGAGCAAAGAGCAATCCTTGGAAGACCTGAACTGACATTTGCTCAGGTTTTGTGCTAAAGAGCAGGGTCTTGCAGGGGAAGCTCCGGAGCAAAAAAAAAATATAACTGCTTGGACAGAGAGTTTTAAAGAATGGATCTGTGCCTGGAAATAGCAGGGCAAAAGGTAAGTTTGGATGAGCTCCCTATTCAGATTTCTCCTCCCATGACTGGAAGGTGTATCATATGAAGAGCAATGGCTGGCACATGGGATCTTCTATTCTATTTCCACACCAGGCCTGGCCACCAGTCAGACTCACGGATCAACCCGATCTCGTCTACTCTAGACAGTACGAAGAGGAACCGTATGCCACTCAGCAAATTATTTACACCAACAGTATTCAAAGTATGCACAGGTGCAAGCTTTGGAGTGCGCAAGCTTTTGGCGTGACACAAAACCCTTTTTCAGGCTTGGATGTGTATCTTATCTATCTATCTATCTATCTATCTATCTATACCGTATTTTTCGCTCCATAGGGCGCACCAGACCATAGGGCACACCTAGTTTTTAGGGGGGGAAATAAAGGGGGGATTATCCCCCCCAGCCCCAAAAAGCAAAGAAGGCTTCATCTTTAGCCACGCGCAACCTCTCCAGCTGGGAGAAACTGCGCGCGGCTTTGTTTTTAGCCACGGGGCTGGGACGGGGGAAGCCCGAGCTTCCACGACCCCAGCCTCCAGAGCAGGCTGCAATCCGCATGCCTTCGGAGCCCGGCGGGAACTCCCGACGGGCTCTGAAGGCTTGCAGATAGCTGCCTGAAGCCCGGAGAGCGCAGCGGCAGTTGGTGCTCTGCTCCCCGGGCTTCAGGCTGCAAGCTGCTATCCGCAAGCCTTCGGAGCGCTCCAAGGCTTGCGGATAGCTTCCTGAAGCCTGGAGAGTGAGAGGGGTCGGTGCGCACCGACCCCTCTCGCTCTCCGGGCTTCAGTGAAAGCCTGCATTCGCTCCATAGGACGCACACACATTTCCCCTTCATTTTTGGAGGGGAAAAAGTGCGTCCTATAGAGCGAAAAATACGGTATATAAAATCTGCCTGGCACAGTGTTAAACTTACAACTGTGTTCTTGCCTAAAGGTTGGGGGGGGGTTTCCTTCAGTTTGAAGACAAAAAAAGGAGGAAACATTTTCAAGGTTTTGCCACTCTTAACCAGGGTGTGCCCTAGGGCAGGGGTGGCTAACCTGTTCTGGATTCCTCGCCTTCTCTATCCCTTCCCCATGTGTACATTTTAATTTCCCCAACATCCTCTTTTAACACAATACACAGGGGGGGGGGGTAAACTGGTTTGCTGTTCCCCTGGCAAACCATCATTTGGCTGGCCAGACCATGACATGAATTAGGGGAGTGGCGAGTGTTGTCCCAGACAGGGAATCTCCACCGGTCATGTCTCCTAATCACCTGGCATCGGTTGCTCCCCCCAACAGGGACCCATGAGCTGAGATTCCTGCATTGCAGGGGGTTGGACTAGATGACCACTGGGGTCCCTCCCAGTTCTCCAATTCTATTGTCGTGGTGAGTGGGCTTCCACGTTCCTATAACCCTTGTGAGCGAAGCCATCGGGAATCTCGGACTCCCAGCAGGGTCACCCAAGGCGGTAAGGTAATGATCCATAACAAATTGGGGAAAAAATGTTTAAAAGTACTTCCCCCCCCCCAAATCAGAGTCCTTTCTGTTGGAGATAATTCAGACTGAAAGTCCCAGGTGTCAAAAAAAGGTTATTTATGTATGCTACTACTGCAGCCCGTGTTTTGTTAGCCCCAAAATGGAAAAATGAGTGAGGTCCCAACCAAAGAAGAACGGCAACTTTAGCTGATGGAATATGCGCAGCTTGCAGACTTAACATTAGAATAAGAGAACAAGAAGAACATATGTTTAAAGGAGATTGGAAAGCGTTTATTGAATATATGGGAAACAACTGTGCACAGCTGAAAACGTTGCCAGTATTAAGATGAATTCAACAGTGCAAATAAGTTAAGTGGGTTATAACAAGGGAATACTGAATGGTATAGTTTCTGTAAAATATGCAGGGATTTATGATATGTAAAATGAACCATAGGAAGAGAAGAAGAGGAATCATTGTTATCCATTGTCTCTAGAGACGGATGGATGCCAGACAACCAACAGATAATAAATAACAATGAATATCCGTGACACCGAATCAGGTCACTGGTCCAACTCATCCAGCAATGCCAAGCCCAGCCTGGGAGGGAGCCGGGTTCAAATGTCCCACACAGCCGTGAACCTTCCCCAGGTGACCCAAGAGCCTCTCAGCCTAAGCTACCTCACAGGCGAAATAAGTAAATAAAATTAAAAAATTGTCCAGTAGCACCTTAGAGACCAACTAAGTTTGTTCTTGGTATGAGCTTTCGTGTGCATGCACACTTCTTCAGATACACTGAAACAGAAGTCGCCAGACGTTTATACAGTGGACGCTCGGGTTGCAAACATGATTCATGCGGGATGTACGTTCGCAACCCGCAGCAGTGCATCTGCGCACGCGCGAGTTGTGATTCGGTGTTTCTGCGCATGCGCAAAGCGCGATTTAGCGCTTATGCGCATGCGCGACCCCCAAAACCCGGAAGTAACCCATTCCGGCACTTCCGGGTTTCGGCAGGTCCGTAACCCAAAAAAATGCAACCTGAAGCGTCTGTAACCCGAGGTATGACTGTATATAGTGAGAGGGTAGGGAGGAGTATTACTCAAAAGGGTGGTGGGAACGGGTGATAGGGGTGGTAAACCTATGAGTCGTCACAGTCGTCAACAGGTTTACCACACCTATCAGCCTATCACCCATTCCCACCACCCTTCTGAGTAATAATAATAATAATAATTTATTATTTATACCCAGCCCATCTGGCTGGGTTTCCCCAGCCACTCTGGGAGGCTTCCAACAAAATATTAAAATACAGTAGTCCATCAAACATTAAAAGCTTCCCTAAACAGGGCTGCTTCAGATGTCTTATAAAAGTGTGGTAGTTGTTGTTCTCTTTGACATCTGGTGGGAGGGAGTTCCACAGGGCGGGTGCCACCACCGAATAGGCCCTCTGCCTGGTTCCCTGTAGTTTTGCTTCTCGCAGCGAGGGAACCGCCAGAAGGCCCTCGGCGCTGGACCTCAGTGTCTGAGCAGAACAATGGGGGTGGAGACGCTCCTTCAGGTATACAGGGCCAAGGCCATTTAGGGTTTTAAAGGTCAGCACTAACACTTTGAATTGTGCAGAAACGTCCTGGGAGCCAATGTAGATCTTTCAGGACCGGTGTTATGTGGTCTCGTATTTATTATTTGCTGCTAAAAGACAATACAATTTCCTTATTCAATATACAGTGGACGTTCAGGTTGCGAACGTGATCCGTGCAGGATGCATGTTCGCAACCCACAGAATCTGCAACCCACAGCGCCATGTCTGCGCATGTGCAGGTTACGATTCAGTATCCTGCGCATGTCCAAAGCGCGTTTTAGCGGTTCTGCACATGCACAACCGCCAAAACCCGGAAGTAACCCATTCCGGTACTTCCAGGTTTCAGTGGTCCATAACCCAAAAAAACGCAACCTGAAGCGTCTGTAACCGAGGTATGACTATATTACCGTCATTTGCTTGCTTGCTTGCGCGAGTGATATTTGCAAAACCGACAAATAATTCTCTAGTGGTTGCATTGCACCACGAGGCCTTTTGAAAAGCCCTTTAGCAAAATTTCACACTCCTGCAACTAAATCCTCTTGTCTGGAAGGCTAAATCCGAACGGCCGAGCCCTCTAGGGCAAGAGGCGAGGTGCAAGCTAAGAAAGGGCAGCACCCTCTCCTGCCACGCTCTCCCAGAGGCGCTGGAGTTGCAAAACAGTTGCCGGATGTGGGGGCGGAAGGAGTTTCCTGCAGCTAAAAAAAGGAACGCTAAAAGAAACGGCTGCCCATCACAGTCACAATTCGGTGACTCACAACTTGCTCCCTCTCCCTCGGCCGTTGCCACAGGCACCTGCCTGCCCATGCGGGACTTGGACAGGAGCTAGTAGCCAGGATGCAACCGGTCCCGTCACAAAGCGCTTTTCAAAGGAGGGAGGCATTGCCCAGCCTCTTCAAAAATGACCTTTGCGACCAAAACCAGCAAACCTCAACTGATGCAGAAAGGGAGCTAAGGGCAAAGATCCGGACTCTGTGTGCTCCTTCGCCAACCTGTTTCCCCCTCCAGATTATTTTACGCCACAAACTCCCATGGGTCCCAGCTAGTACACCGTCTAGTGCCGGATCTACGTATAAGCTAAACAAGCTATAGCTTAGGGCCCCAATCTCTTGGGGCCCCCCAAAAAAAATTAAAGGGAAAAAAACTGGGTGTACATTTCCAAAATATAAGTTAAAAAACAAAAAGAATAAAGCCTACATACAGCAACAGTGTTTTGTGTTGTGTAGGCTCCTATGATATAAGTCATGGGCCCCGCCTGCTAGCCTCCTCCCTAAAATATCACTGGTTTGCTCCTTTCTGTATATATAGGGTGCCGACATTCTGCATGGACTGGTTGCATAGAGACTGGTTTTTAGAGACTAGATGATGAGTGTCTGTAAATTGTGTTTCTAAAGGAACTTTTGTTATTGCCAAATGCCAATGTGTTTGCATTATTAAGTTTGTTATGAATAAAAAATCGTTTTAAGTTAGAGCTTAATAATTATTTCACTGTTAATATACTTCTTCTTAATTGTATTTCACTATTAATATACTACTTAACTGTACAGTATTTCAGTTCAACAATTACGTTGATAAAATACATATTGTGTTATGTGCAAATGTCTTTAGATACCTATTAGGTCCATAAATTACCACATAGCATATATTCAACACAAAAAACAGCAGCAGTTTGTTGTTGACAAAGGACAGCTGGACATATAAAGGGCCCCATTACCTCCAGTAGCTTAGGGCCTCATCAAACCTAAATCCAGCCCTGACACAGTCCAAAACATACTCAGCTGGTTATGTTCCTGCACTGCAGGGGGCAGGTCTAGATGATCTTTGGGGGTCCCTTCCAATTCTACAATTCTAGAATTCTACTGCTTTATAGTATTGGGACTGTGGGTTATTCAACAGAGACGTCCATTTGGACTGCTCATCACTTTGCTGAACTGATACACAGCATTTGGGCACCGCGGCGCATGGTTAACCTACGGAACTCCCTTCCACAGTGATGGCCGCAATAGAAGGCTTTAGAAGAGGATTCGACAAATGCATGTAGGAGAGGGCTCTTGAGGGCTACTAGACCCGGTGGCCAATGGCCCATCCAGCCTGGCGTCCTGGTCTTCTTGTGTGAAACCTGCACGCAGGATCTGAGCACAAGGGCAATTCTCTCCCCTCCTGTTCAGAAGCATCATTGCCTCTGGCCATGGCTAGCGGCCATCAATCGCGCTCTCTCTTCCTGGAAGCTGCCATCTGGGTTTCTGCCCATCCCTGCCCCTTGTGGGAGGGAGTTCCACAGTTTAACGACGAGCTACACAAAGAAGGGCTTCCTTTTACCTGCCCTGAATCTCCCAACACCAAGAATATCGGAAACTAGGAAGAGCCGGCTGGATCAAGCCAATGGCACCCTGCTCTCGCTGGGGCTGACCTGACGCCTGCGGGAAACCGGTGAGCAGGATTCGAACACAGGAGCCCTCTCTCTTCCTGCCGTTTCCAGAAAGCAAGGGCTGCAGTTTGCTCCGGTCTAGTAAAACTGGAAAAGGGAAGGAGATCACCCTGCCCGGATCACATCGCAAGGCTGACTTTTCTCTCTGGGTTGTTGGTAAACAAGAAACGGGTAAAAATAGCCCAACTCAGCTAATTTAAGCTTCCTGAAAATGTTCACATACCAACGGCCCGTCATGCTGCTTTGCGGCTAGAGATTCTTTCCCAACGCTAAACCGCTCTAGGAGAAATCCAGCAGTCCTCCCAGAGCAGAACTCTTCACTTTGAAAAACACACACACACACACTCCAAAAACCCCGTCCTCTCCCAGGAAATGACTTCTCCCAGAAGTTACTAGCGGAAGCAGAACAGCTGAGTCAACCAAGAGGAACTGCTCCACCTCCGACTGGGCCCTCGTTCAGTCTCCGCTTGAGCCGCAGTTCCTGCATTGCAGGGGGCTGGACTAGATGGTCCCTGAGGTTCCCTTTCCAGCTGTAAGGTAAAGGTAAAGGTACCCCTGCCCGTACGGGCCAGTCGTGACCGACTCTGGGGTTGCGTGCTCATCTCGCTTAAGAGGCGGGGGGCCAGCGCTGCCCGCAGACACTTCCGGGTCATGTGGCCAGCGTGACGAAGCTGCTCTGGCGAGCCAGCACCAGCGCAGCGCACAGAAACGCCATTTACCTTCCCGCTATAAAGCAGTACCTATTTATCTACTTGTACTTAGGGGTGCTTTTGAACTGCTAGGTGGGCAGGAGCTGGGACCGAACAACGGGAGCTCACCCCGCCGCGGGGAATCGAACCGCCGACCATGCGGTCGGCAAGTCCTAGGCGCTGAGGTTTTACCCACAGCGCCACCCGCGTCCCCAATTTCCAGCAGTACATCTCTATGATTCTACATGGAAAACTCAAACAAGGACACAGCGCTGTTAGAGGGAGAAAATGACCTAGCATCTTTTCAACACTCCTGTAGCTGTTAAACCCTCATTAGCCGAGGCTAAATTTAGTTCCAAGGTAAGTTTATTCTATAAAAAAAGGAAAGCTTCGTTAAAAAGGTATTACGCGCAGAGGCTCAAGGGTACATTAAGGTATAGAACCGACTGCAGGTGTTTGGCTCCTGCTGCTCAGCTTGAAGGACAGTAGAAATTTAAAACTAGTTAGTACATTAAATCAGACTTCCTGATGTAACCAAGTTTGTCCAACATTATTAAATTTGTATACTGCCCTCCATCTAAAGAGCAGGACCTGAAATTGAGCAGGTCCCTTCGAAAATCTACCAGAAATACTTCAACTTGCTACTGAATCAAAGAACTGCACTCTCCATTTTTGCAGCTGCATCACATCTGTGGCTTTTATTACTGAGTAATAAACCGATAGCATCTTAAAAAGCAGAGACATCACCTTGCCGACAAAGGTCCGTATAGTTAAAGCTCTGGTTTTCCCAGTAGTGATGTATGGAAGTGAGAGCTGGACCATAAAGAAGGCTGATTGCCGAAGAGTGGATGCTTTTGAATTATGATGCTGGAGGAGACTCTTGAGAGTCCCATGGACTGCAAGAAGATCACACCTCTCCATTCTTAAGGAAATCAGCCCTGGGTGCTCACTGGAAGGACAGATCCTGAAGCTGAGGCTCCAATACTTTGGCCACCTCATGAGAAGAGAAGACTCCCTGGAAAAGATCCTGATGTTGGGAAAGATGGAGGGCACAAGGAGAAGGGGGTGACAGAGGACCAGATGGCTGGACAGTGTTCTCGAAGCTACCAGCATGAGTTTGACCAAACTGTGGGAGGCAGTGGAAGACAGGAGTGCCTGGCGTGCTCTGGTCCAGGGGGTCACGAAGAGGCGGACACGACTAAACGACTAAACAACAAATAAACCGATATCAGTTAAAACTGTAAAATCAGAATGCATTTAAAATGCCTGTTGGATTTCTTCATTTTTGAGTTTTCAGTAGACACCCCAGCGAGAGGGCAAGGATATAAAAGTTGTTAAGGGCCTTGTAAAATAATAGAAGAAATTTGAAACTGGCCCAAGAGCATACGGGCAGCTGAACATCAGAGTGATGCGCTGGCAAGCTTGTTTTCTGCTGCTCCAGAGGGGAGGACCTGAACCAATGGGTTCATAGAATCATAAGAGTTGGAAGAGACCTCAGGGGTCATCTAGTCCAACCCGCTGCACTGCAGGAATCACAACTCAAGCATCCATGGCAGATGAGGCTTTTCCCATTCTTTTTGAAATGTTTCATTGCCCTGTTGTCGAATTTCCCCCGTTAATTTGGCTATTTCCGCGTATTCCATGACCTTGTACTGCCGCTCTTCTACTGTTGGCAATTGTTGCTTCCACACCTGAGCCAGCAGTAACCTCGCCACTGTTGTTGCGTATAGGAACAATTTCTGATCCTTCTTATCAATATCCCACCCATATTTTCTTATCCCACCCATATTTTCTAATTTCATTTTGTTCGTTGATCACAGACCACCGTCTTCCAATTTGCGCATCACGCCAAAGCGTCCCGAAACGATGTCGGCGGAACCGATGGCTCACCGTCACGGGGTCTCCACTCGCTGCAGTCCTGGCAAGGGCTGTGTCGTTCTTGCATCACCCTGGGCTCCTTCTTCCTCTCCTTCTCACACTCCTCGTACGTCACCCAAGGACCCGGGACAGTCCGGGGAACACACACAGGGTGAGTCACAGCCACAAGCCCATCTCCGCGCGTGCAAAATTTGCATCTTTTACTGCTCAGAAACGGTCATGATAAGATTGTGAAAGAATCTACATTATCAGAGGGAGCTTCTGGTCATTTGAGACTGGTGTTTTAACGCAGCGACGGAAAGCAAACATAACCCCAGGCACCCCGTGATTTTTGTGCAATTGCAGTTCACAACACAAACTTAACACGCACAAACAATCCTTACATCTCTGCTCTGAAGCGGGGGCCATTCAGCTCAACGAAACTTACTCCCAGGTAAACGTGGGATAAGACTAGAGTCATTGTGACCTAAATAAGTATTCAAAGGGTGCACTAACAACTATGAGCTTGCACCTGAGTTTTCTTATTTCCTTCGCCCTGACAATCCATTTTCCTTTTGTGTTGTGTGTTTTTTAGATTGCATTTCCCTCTGGTCTCCCAAAGACCAACTGCATTACAGGGTCCCACAAAAGCTGCAGAGAAGGAAGGAAGGAAGGAAGGAAGGAAGGAGAGAGAGATCGAGAGAGAGAGAGAGAGAGATCCAGCCTTTTCCTCCTCTTCCTCCTCTCCCTGCCCCAGTCACAAATCCCCGCCAAGTCCTTGCAAAATGCATTCCTGCCCAGGATTAGGCAACGGGCATTAACGGCTTTTGTAAGAGACTTAGAAATTCTTGCAGCATCCCTTCTAGAGGAGAAGAAGAAGAAGAAGAACATAACACAATACAGAAATCCATCCTCATTAAACGTGAACATAACATACAGTGAGCATAACATACAACAATACAAACAACCAAATAAAAGACTTCCTTTATCCTGTATCTGGCCTCCTTATTTACTTCTTATAAACTGTTTCCTTTATGAATACATATTAAGATTTTTCTAATTACAGTGGTACCTCGGGATGCAAACGGGATCCGTTCCGGAGCCCTGTTCGCATCCTGAATGGAATGTAAGGCGTGACGGCGTGAGCGCGGGTAGCGTTTTGCCGCTTCCGCGCATGAGCGTGACGTCGTTTTGAGCGTCTGCACATGCGTGAGTGGCGAACCTGGAAGTAACACGCTCCGTTACTTCTGGGTTGCCGCGGAGCACAGCCCGAAAGCGCTCAACCTGAAGCACATTCAACCCGAGGTATGACTGTATAACTTAAATATCCACAGAGTCTCCTGCAGGCATTAATCGAAACAAGTCCAGGTATGTATTTTAGGGCACTGTTTTGTGAAGTGTTCTCTGCATTTTCCCCATGCTTTTTGAAACGCTTGTCTAGTGTGATCTCCAGTTGCCTCTGTTAATCTAGCCAGTTCAATATACTGGAAAGTTTGTCTTGCCAATATAATGGCAAGTTTGTCTTGCCATTCCTTTTTTGTTGGCACAGTTCCTTTTCCCCAGTTTTTGGCAATTGGGATCTTTGCTGCTCCTGTGGCCTAGAGGAATATTTTCTGATCTTCTCTTGCTATACCTGTGTCTGTTATCCCTAGTAAAAAAGCTTCTGTATTTTTCATAAAGTTATATTTAAACATTTTTTTAAGCTCGTCATACACTGTGTTCCAGAAGCTTTTGATTTTTTTCACAGGTCCACCAAACATGTAGGAATGTCCCCTCTGTTTTACCACACCTCCAGCACAGATTTGTTTTCGTCTTATACATTTTAGCTATTTTGGTAGGTGTTCAGTACCATCTAGAAAACATCTTGATTAGGTTTTCCCTCAATACTTCACAGGCTGTAAATTTCCAGTACTTTCTCCATAGTTCTTCCCACACTGTTAAGCTAATGGTTTTCCCAATATCTAAAGCGAGGGAATATGGAGCAAATAAGCAGAGAGATAGAGAGAACGTCAGAGAGAACATTTCAGGGGGTGGGCACCAAATACAGGAGAGCCTCATTTTGGTCTCCACCAAGGGCAGGACAACCCTGGGCAGCCACAGAGGCCTCCAGAGCACATCAAGAGTGCCATCAGTAGATGCCCAGGGCTACAAAAGTCCTGAGCACATGGTGTGCAGCCCGCTGGGTTATGCTTTTCAAAATACTGTATATTTTAACTGAGGAAGTCCTGATGGGCTCATAGAGTTGGAAGAGACACCGAGGGACATCTAGTCCAACCCCCTGAAATGCAGGGATCTTTTTGCCCAATGTGGTGCTTGAACCCACAACCTCGAGATTATGACTCTCATGCTCTACTGACTGAGCTATCCCAGAACTTTGAACTGTTTTCTCATGTACTGTAATCGTGTATAGGTTTCGTTAGGTTGCCTATTTTATTTTACTTTGTTTTACTGGGCTGAATTTATATCTTGAAATAAAAGAATTGAGGTCTTATATATATAATAAATGTTCATAAATGTACCAAGCAAACACATCCATAAATATATAAACCACATGTCTGAAGCAGCACAGGAGAACAGCCATGAAGCCATTTTTGACTCCCAAACTGACCAGGTGTTTTCTCTGCAAAGTCAAATGGGAAAGCCTCCTATTGTCTTTTCCTTCAAAAATCCTGTCTTAAGGGTATGTCTGTGTATGAATAGGGTGAGCCTGTGACCTGGCTCAGGAACTAAGTATTTGACATTACACAAGACTGGCCAGGCTCCCCAGGAAAGCCAATCAAGTGAGCAATAACAGGTAACCTGCCAGACAGGAGGTAAACAACGCACTCAGATTTCTGTTGTAGATCACCCCTTTCTGTGATGTAGGTATGATGTATCTGGGGGTGGTCTTGGACTCCAAGGCAGACAATTAAAAATGTCTATATAAGGGCAGGCACACCTTGGTTCGGGGTCCTTTTCCTTTCCTGCGTGTGAAGGGGGCACCCTGTTGCAACAGTTCAATAAAGATCAGGCTTCCTAGCTGCTTTGCTTCTCAATATTCTCTGGTTGGCCTCTTATTTTCTCCAACCGATGGAGAACCTGCAAAGGACTCTATAAGGGCTCTTGTATCCCCCATAAGGGAATAAGGGCAGATTTTCGTTTATTACAATCTCCAAGGAGCTCAAGGTGGCAAACCATGGTACTCTCCCACTTAGTCATGTATCCCCACAACAACCCTGTGAGGTAGGGTACACTGAGAGTGAGTGACAGCCCCCATCCCTCAAGGTCACCCAGTGAGCACCATGGCTGAGTGGGGAGGGGATTTGAACCCTTGTCTCCTAGATCCTAGACTGGCACTCTAACCACTACACCACACTGTCCTAAAATAACTGTACTGCTGTAGTCATTTTGGTACACACACTGAATAATAGTAATTGTAATAATTATAATTCATTGCCCCTCTACTGCACCTCAGTTCCCAAAACAACCCTGCGAGGTAGGGCAGGCAGAGAGTGGCTGGCCGAATGTCACTCACCAAGCTTCCTGGCTAGGTGGGAATTCGAACCCAGGTCTGCTGAGCCAGAGATTAAATAAGGAGCGGGGGATAAGCCCATGTCAGCCACCTTGAGCAATGTAAAGAAAGAAACGTGGGGTAGAAATGCAATCTTTTGCACGTTCAGCAAAAAGGTTCCTTCATTGCAGGGGGTTGGAATAGATGACCCTGGGGGTCCCCTCTCAAAGCTACAATTCTGATTCTATGAAATAAAATATGCTTGGTGGCATTTGATGTGTTCATCTGCCAGGTGGTGTCAGGAAATTAGAGGGAGCAGCCCCGGAAAGCTGTGGAGTAATGAGGAGGAGGGTACATTATCTGAGCATGCGCAAAGTACCCCATCCCACCCATGGCCTGTCATCCCATTTGCGTCTCTGGGCTTGCTATATGCACAGCCATGCCATGGGAATCCCATGCACAACGTCACACCAGCTGTGCCTGTCTGGTTCTCTTCCTCACAGTGTTTCTGGGCAGCCAAGGTCTCAGAAGGAGAAATATTTGGGATCATTACTTGCTCCTCAACGGGCATCAACTCAACAGGTGAAGCTTCTTTTCCTGAAGCAGCTGAAGGAATGTCAGCCTACGAACCCTGCAGTTATTTAAGGGCAGAAACAGAAATAGCTGGGGTCTATTTCAACACGGGAGGCAGTGGAAGACAGAAGTGCCTGGCGTGCTCTGGTCCATGGAGTCACAAAGATTCGGACACGACTAAACGACTAAACAACAACAACATTTCAACACGCAAGTTCCTTTCAATATAAATAGACATGCAGATGCTTATCCTGCTGTTCCCCTAGTGGGTCGGCAAACATTGCTCATCATCAGTCAGAAAAAGAGAAAGGAAGGGGGGAAAGATGCATTTTGGACAGCATAAAGGGGTTGCAATGCTCTGAGAGAGCAGAGGCTAGCAGAATCAGATTACAGTGTTGCCTTGGATCTCAAACTTAATCCGTTCCATAAGTCTGTTCCAAAACCTAAGCGTTCCAAAACCAAGACGTGCTTTCCCATAGAAAGTAACGCAAAATGGATTAATCCGTTCCAGACTTTTAAAAACAACTCCTAAAACAGCAATTTAATTTGGATTTTACTTTCCAACGAGACCATTGATCCATAAAATGAAAGCAATAGACAATGTACAGTCATGCCTCATGTTACGTTTGCTTCATGTTACGTTCTTTGAGGTTACGTCCCGCAGCGACACGGAAGTACCAGAAAGGGTTACTTCCAGATTTCGCCACTCGCGCATGCGCAGATGTGCAAAATGATGTCACACGAATGCGCAGAAGCAGCGAATCGCAACCCGCGAGTGCACAGACATGCCGCTGCGGGTTGCGCTCTTTTCATGTTGCGAACGGGTCTCCGGAACAGATCCTGTTCGCAACCAGAGGTGCCACTGTACTGCAGGCACACAATCAATCCATCAGTAGCTGAACTGGGTTCCACACAGCCACAAAAATAAGACAAAAAAAGAGCCGCAAAAACACAAACGCAAAATAAATAGCAAAAGCAGACAGAGTAACACTCAAAACAGAGCATGTTTGGCTTCTGAAGAAAGTTCGCAAACCAGAACACTTACTTCTGGGTTTGCAGTGTTTGGGTTCCAAGTTGTTTGAGAACCAAGGCGGTTGAGAACCAAGGCACCACTGTATTGTAGCAATTTTATGGCGCATTAAAGCAGGCTTCCCCAGCCAGCTTGCCTTCCAGATGTTTCGGACTACAATACCCATCAACCCCAGCCAGCACGGACATATGATTCTGTGCCTGATGGGAGTTGTAGTCCGTGACGTCAGAAGGGCACCAGGTTTGGGAAGGGGGCAGTAGACCAAAGCAACGCATCTCACAGTCTTCAAAGATGATTATAAGAAGCAGAGTACAGGCTGCTGGATCAGGCCAAGGGGGCATTTAGTCCAGCATCATGTTCTCACTGTGGCCAAACAAATTCCCATTATGGGAAACCGACAAGCAGATCATCTAGTCCGACCTCAGCTAGATCATCCATGACAGATGGCCATCCAGCCTCTGCTTAAAAACCTCCAAGGAAGGAGAGCCCATCACCTCCTGAGAAAGTCCATTCCACTGTCAAACAGCTCTCACTGTCAGAAAGTTCTTCCTGAAGTTTAGTCGGAATCTCGTTTTTTGTATCTTCAAGAGCTTTGAGTGTTACTCTGTCTGCTTTTGCTATTTATTTTACGTTTGTGTTTTTGCGGCTCTTGAAGTATCATTTTGTATCATTGCCCTTGAAGCCATTGCCCTTTGGCCGCAGATCTCAGTGCGGTTCACACCACAAAATTATAATATAAGAAGGGTCGTGGGCTTGAGCCCAAGTTTGAGCAAAAAAGATTCCAGCATTTGCAGGGAGCTGGACTAGAAGACCGTTGTGGTCTATGATTCTATAACTACTCCATTCCAAAATTGAAAATGTAAAGCGTAACAAAAGAGGTTTAAAGACTCTCTCAAGGCCAAATCTTTAAAAATGTAGTATAAACACCGACAACAGGGAAACACTGGCCTGCGAGCGCTCCACTTGGAGAACAGCCTTGACCAAAGGTGTCATGGGCTTTGAAGACACTCGAACTCAGGATGCAAGGCACTAAGTTCCTGAGTGCTAAGAAGAAGGCACGCTTGGCAAACCCTCACCGTGATCAACTCCCGCTTGGAAACTGATGTACACATTGTGGAAGGACATGTGGATCCAGAATTGGCCTCCACCGTCACTTACAGACACACTGTTAAGACCGTGTTCATGGAAGACAATCTTACTCGGCTACGAGGGATCGCCCAAGAAGAAGATTCTGTGATCTGTGTGCACATTTAAAAGGGTATCAGACCAGTCACAGGCCTGGTTGAAGAGGAACGTTTTTTCCTGGTGCATAAATGTATATAATGAAGGCACCAGACGAGGATCCCACGAATGGGGAGCCACTGCAGAAAAGGCCCCGTTCTCGTGTTGCCACCCTCTGAACCTCTCGTGGAGGTGTGATGGAGGTTCTCGTGTTGCCACACCCACGGAGGTGTGGTGGAGAGCGCCGGGCTGCCAAAGGCAGCTTTAAAATATACGCAAAACAGAGTCTCCCTCTTCTACTTGCTAACCGCAAGCTGCTCCATGTGTGATTCCTCTCTGTGGCTGAAACAGTGAACTCAAGAAGGAACTGGAAGCCCAGCAGCCCAACTCAATGACAGCAAACAGCAGCGCCTAGTCCACACGACTGCCTTTCTCCCCAACAAAGCTCCAGCGCTTTCCGCAAATGCGCAGCAAGCAGACCCTGACCGCTGAGTATTTTCGAGGCAAGAAGTTGCAGCTCTGGAGGAAAGCTGCAGCGTTAAAAAATGCTGGCTTGTTGCTCAGGCATTAATCTGCTCAGCAGCCTTGCCGGGAGAGAGAGAAAAAATGCCAGCAATTCTGATCCCGGGTTTCTCCCGCATTTGAAATACTGGATGCCGTTCTGGTCGACTCACCTAAAAAAGGATATCTTAGACTTGGGACTCAGCTATACAGCTGCAAATAAAATATTTTAAGTGTGTTTTCAGGGCAATATACAATGTGACAGTAGATGGCGATGGTGAGCCTTACAGAAAATTCAACGTCTTTTTTAAAACGCTTTTTTTAAAAAAAGCATTTTCACAATGGTTTTTTTATGTGTGCAGATTCCACTTCAGAAAAAGGGGGTGAAGAAAGGTTGCAGCATCTTGGACTTTTCAGGTTAAAGGTGAGGAACAGGCCACATGGTGGGAGTTTGTAAAGTGATGCCTGGCAAAGAGGAAGTTGCACTGAGCAACCACCTGCCTCAATATTTGCCTAAGAAATAAAATCATGCCATTTTTAAAAATTGTCACTATTAAATGTCCTTTCGATATGCTTAGTTTGTGAGCTATCTTTTCAAGAAGGGCAGTTTGCCAAACCCCGCTCTGAGTCCTTTTAAGAAGGGGGGTTGGGCACATTTTTCAAAATAAATAAAGAGAAGGGACGTCAGTGGCTCTTAACCAAATGGAGCCTCCAGAGCTGGAAGCAGTATACCTCTGGGTCCCAACCAGGGCCGGATTCAGGTTTGAAGAGGCCCTAAGCTACTGAAGGTAAAGGGGCCCTTTATATGTCCAGCTGTCCTTTGCCAACAACAAATTGTCGCTGTTTTTTGTCTTGAATATATGCTAGATGGTAATTGATGGACCTAATAGGTATCTCAAGCCATTTGCACGTGTTGCCATGCAGCCAGTCCATGAAGAATATAGGCACCCTATGTATAAAGGTAAAGGTACCCCTGCCCGTACGGGCCAGTCTTGACAGACTCTGGGGTTGGGGCGCCCATCTCACTTAAGAGGCCGGGGGCCAGCGCTGTCTGGAGACACTTCCGGGTCACGTGGCCAGCGTGACAAAGCTGCATCTGGCGAGCCAGAGCCGCACACGGAAACGCCGTTTACCTTCCCACCCGTAAGCGGTCCCTATTTATCTACTTGCACCCGGGGGTGCTTTCGAACTGCTAGGTTGGCAGGCGCTGGGACCGAACGACGGGAGCGCACCCCGCCGCGGGGATTCGAACCGCCGACCATGCAATCGGCAAGCCCTAGGCGCTGAGGCTTTAACCCACAGCGCCACCCGCGTCCCAACCCTATATATAGAAAGGAGCAAACCAGTGATATTTTAGGGAGCAGGCTAGCAGGCAGGGCCCATGACTTACATCACAGGAGCCTACACAACACAACACAAAACACTGTTGCTCTATGTAGGTTTTATTTTATTTGTTTTTTATCTTATATTTTGGAAATGTACATCCAGGTTTTTTTCTTTTTTTTGAGGGGCCTCCAAGAGAGTGGGGCCCTAAGCTATATCTTGTTTAGCTTATACGTAAATCCGGCGCTGGTCCCAACTGCTAGCGATGGACAACAGGGGACGATCATCGTGAGGCTCCCACAACAAGCCCGCTAGCCTCTGTGCTGCATTGCACAGTGGAGAGAGAGACGTTTTTCTCCCTCGCTAATAACATTAGAACTCATGAATATCCAGTGAAGCTGAACGTTGGAAGATTCGGGACAGATGAAAGAAACTCTTTCTTCACACAGCAGAGAGTTAACCTATGGAACTCACTCCCACAGGAGATTATATATATATATATATATATATATATATTTATACCCCACCCATCTGGCTGGGCTTCCCCAGCCACTCTGGGCGGCTTCCAACAAAATATTAAAATACAGTAATGCATCAAACATTAAAAGCTTCCCTAAAGAGGGCTGCCTTCAGACGTCTTCTAAAAGTCTGGTAGTTGTTGTTCTCTTTGACATCTGGTGGGAGGGCGTTCCACAGGGCGGGCGCCACTACCGAGAAGGCCCTCTGCCTGCTTCCCTGCAACCTCACTTCTCGCAGGGAGGGAACCACCAGAAGGGCCTCGGAGCTGGACCTCAGGGCTGGACGATGGGGGTGGAGACGCTCCTTCAGGAATACTGGACCGAGGCCATTTAGGGCTTTCAAGGTCAGCAGCAACACTTTGAATTGTGCTCGGAAACATACTGGGAGCCAATGTAGGTCTTTCAGGACCGGTGTTATGTGGTCTCGGCGGCCGCTCTCAGTCCCCAGTATGCTGCCGCATTCTGGATTAGTTGTAGTTTCTGGGTCACCTTCAAAGGTAGCCCCACGTAGAGCTCATTGCAGTAGTCCAAGCAGGAGATAACCAGAGCATGCACCACTCTGGCACAGGGAGGGTCTCATCCTGCGGACCAGATGGAGCTGGTAGACAGCCACCCTGGACACAGAGCTGACCTGCGCTGTGGACAGCTGTGAGTCCAGAATGACTCCCAGGCTGCGCACCTGGTCCTTCAGGGGCACAGTTACCCCATTCAGGACCAGGGAGTCCTCCACACCAGCCCGCCCCCTGTCCCCCCAAAACAGTACTTCTGTCTTGTCAGGATTCAACCTCAGGAGGCAGTGACCTAGATGGCTTTCAAAGTTGAGTGGACAGCTAGTAGTCACCATGGCTATGGGGAAGTCAGAGGGTGAAATGCGTCTGAATGCCAGTGGCTGGAAACTGAGGGAGGGGAGAGTTGCTCCTGTGTTCAAATCCCGCTTACGGGAATCTGGGTGGCCCCTGTGAGAACAGGACTGGAGATGGTCCTTCTGTCCTTCTGTTCACAGAACGACCCACGCAATTCAGAGCTGTGCCGTGTGCTAAGACACGCCAGATGGCACTGGGGGGGGGTGGCGGCGGGGGACGGGCTTCCAGAGCAGACACGCGCTGCAGCAGAAAGTGAAAATACGCCCACAATGCAGAAGCAACCAAAACAGAGAAAAAGCAAATTTCACTGGGAGAGGACAACAAATAACAGAGTTTTGCAAAAATATAGTTCCACACCGCCTGACAGCCTGTCCCATATTTCTCACGCTCGCCAGTGGGAGGAAAGCACCCAAGATCATGAGGGTTGCAGGGGGCAAACTTCCTGGCCCAAACAGAGCCCTGCGACAAATTTCATCTCAAGTAAACCGTTCCGTCTAAAGTACACTGCGACAAATTTCATCCAGCATTTCCTATGTGAGTGAATCAGCCAAGGAATTTCTAGGGTAGCAAAATCAGCTGCAAAAAGCCAGCTTTTCTTTCAGCCGGCAACACAGGAACCTGCATTATATCAAGTCAAACCTTTGGCCTGTTTAGCTCAGTATGCCTACTCTGACTGGCAGCTGCTCTCTCGGGCAAAGAGTCTGGAGAAGCGGGCGAGCGAACCTTCTCCACCCAAGGCTCTTACCACTCTGCCAAGTTCCACATATTACGAACCAAAACGGAGGCGCCAGAAGAGAAACCCCAGGATATTCCTTAGGAATTTGCCCAAAGCAACTGTGGGTCAAAGACGCTTCTCAGCCGTTGAGATTTTCCTGCCCATGCCCTCTTTTACACATTTTCGGTCTGAAGATCATGCCAGCTCTAACACCCACCAGGAAGAAAAGCCTTCCTTGAACAGAAATGTGCAAACAAACTTGCCCCAAACATCCCTCGAGCCCCAGGGTAGCACATCCTAAGATTCCCCAAAACAACATTTATTTTAAGAAAAAAAAGGCACTGCGGCACCAACCTCTGAACTTCACCTCCTTTGGCAATGTCTGAGTGGGTCTGAGCGATCCATGCCCCCTTTTACTGAAGGCTACTGTGCTTCCGTCAAGAGCGAGGGAGTTTCTGCTTACGAGACCTTTCCAATTGCAGAAATTGCAGATGAGGAACTTGAAAGGGGGGGGAGATTGAATATTCGGCAGAAAGCGTTTTGCAATTAGCTCATAACAGAAGGAAGGACGGCGCGTGGGCATTCCTGTCTCCTAAGGCCCCAGAAATGCAGAAGAGCCTTTTTTAAAAAATAAAATAAATAAAAAAATGATTGATGGGTGAAACTGATCTGAAGAAGCAAACCCTTCAAAGACCTTTAATCCTAATAGTTTGGACTGCTGGTCTTCAAGGCTCTGGCAAACTGCCCTTCTTGAAAAGGTATCGCCTACACTAAAAGAATCGAAAAGGCAGAGGTTGAATCACATACAAGAGATATCGCATGTGTGTGTGTGGGTGGATTTCCTTTCTTAAACAAACTTTGAGCCACAAGGTCATTCGGTGCCACCAGTATATGCAAATGTCAAACTCATTTAAGACCCCCGTAGAAACTTTATTCTCAATAAGGATGGCGCTCACAGATGGAGAATGGATTTATTTTGTCGCATCTTTCTTATTTGTAAAGAGAATCCCTGTATGAGTTAATACTTTATTAAACCTTTGGAACTGAACTACATCTTTGGACTTGTTTTTCCAGATTATGACACTCCACAGTCCAAATTTTTGATTCTTTCCTTTTCTTTTTTGGGGGGGTTATGTTTGTACATTTTTTGTTGTTAACAAAATCAATTATTTTTAGAAAAGAGGAGGAGGAACGGAAGAGTTAAACAGGTTGTGGGGACTAGGAGAAAGGGTGCAGTTCAAGACAGAACTTCTAAAGAACAGCTATTAAACAGTAATCCAAGCGGCTCCATTGACCCCTGTTGATGATTTGGGGAACAATTCACCAGGATGTTCTCCTGCACACACACACACACCCAATGCAGACCCTCCAAGTGTCCCTATTGTCCAGTGACAGTCCCCGATTTACAGAAGCCGTCCCAGTTTCTGACTGGTTCCTGGAATGTCCTGTTTTTCCTTAAGGCGTCCCTATTTTCATCTGAGAAATGTTGGGAGGGTGTGGAGTTATGCAACCCCCGAGCCAAGGAGATAAGTAACTAGACAACCTTTGGAAGTCATCTGAAGGCTTTTAACCGTCTAGGGAAGGTTTTTAAAATGTTTAACGTTTTACTATGTTTTTATCTATGTTGGAAGCCACCCAGAGAGGCTGGGGAAGCCCAGTCAGATGGGCAGGGTATAAATAATAAAATTGTTGTTATTGTTGTTAAGGGTACAGTGGATGCTCGCGTTGCGAACGTGATCGGTGCGGGATGCACGTTCACAGTCTGCAGCGTTCGCAACCCGTGTCTGCGCACGCATGGGTTGCGATTCGGCGTTTCAGCACATGCGCGACCTCCAAAACCCGGAAGTAACCCATTCCGGTACTTCCGGGTTTCAGCAGTCCGCAACCCAAAAAAACGCAACCTAAAGCAGCTGTAACGCGAGGTATGACTGTACAGTGGTACCTCTGGTTAAGTACTTAATTCATTCCGGAGGTCCGTTCTTAACCTGAAACTGTTCTTAACCTGAAGCACCACTTTAGCTAATGGGGCCTCCTGCTGCCACCGGAGCACGATTTCTGTTCTCAACCTGAAGCAAAGTTCTTAACCTGAAGCACTATTTCTGGGTTAGCGGAGTCTGTAACCTGAAGCGTCTGTAACCTGAAGCGTATGTAACCCAAGGTACCACTGTATCCTGATTTTTTTGGAGAAATTTTGGAGGGTGCGGAAACTTGATGGCTGAAACGATGACCAAGAGTTTCGCCAGAGGGCTCAGACATTCCAGCCGCTGAACACTGGAGCCATTCAGACCCCGCCTGTCTGCTTCCAAATCTTATCGACAAAATCATGAGAGCTACAGGTGGGGGGAGATGATTTCTCCGCAAGCCGGGGAAGTCACACAAAACGACGCAGAACGCAGCCACCTTCTAAGCCGGCGCTTCTCACAAGGGCTCTGCTCTATGTCCACAATCACCTGTTGAACAGGTGAGCCACCTGTTGCCAGGATCTGCAGGTGGGGAGAGCAAATGCTGTTGCATTCAAGTCCTCCTTGCCAGCTTCTCCCTGGGGCATCTCGCCAAAGAGTTTGTGCCCCAAACCTGGATCTTGGCATCTAGGAAATTCTCTTTCAACACCATCTTTTTCCTTGCCATCAACACGAAATACCTCTAATTGGATTTTGAAGACAGGTGAAACTAATTGTTACTACTATGAATTTTATTGCGTTATTGTCTAACCTTGGTGGGTTGCACACCCTCCAAATCAGGGCCAGGCTACTGAAAGTAATGGGGCCCTTTATATGTCCAGCTGTCCTTTGTCAACAATAAATTGTTGCTGTTTTTTGTGTTGAATATATGCTATGTGGTAATTTATGGACCTAACAGGTATCTCAAGCCATTTGCACAGGTTGCCATGCAACCAGTCCATGCAGAATGTAGGCACCCTATATATAGAAAGGGGCAAACCTGTGATATTTTAGGGAGCAGGCTAGCAGGCAGGGCCCATGACTTACATCATAGGAGCCTACACAACACAAAGACTGTTGCTACAGGTGTTATTTTATTTCTTTTTTATCTTATATTTTGGAAATGAACATCCAGTTCTTTTTTCCCTTTAAATTGTTTGGGGGCCCCCAGGAGAGTGGGGCCCTAAGCTATAGCTTGTTTATCTTATAAGTAAATCTGGCACTGCTTCAAATGTCCCAATTTCCACAGAAAGTCCCAGAATTACGAAAGCCATTCCGGCTTCTGATTTGATCCTGGAATGTCCCCACTTCCTCTGCCAGTGCTGCTGCTGCTGTTGCTGCTGAGCTCAGGGAAAAGGTCGAGCCGACACTTGTCCCAAGGAACAACGGTGGCCGCAAGGGAGCGTCTCATGGCCTCTCCATAGCGGCTGCGGCCAGCCTCCTCCCTTGGGCAGCTCATAGCGGCATGGCTGCCGCTGCCAAAACCCAGCCCAGTGCAGAGGTTGGGTGGCCATCTGTCCTGGATGCTTTAGCTGAGATTCCTGCATTGCAGGGGGTTGGACTAGATGACCCTCGGGGTCCCTTCCAACTCTACAATTCTATGATTCTACCAAAGATTAAAATAAGATCAGGATTAAGGGGTTTTCTCAAGACCGTGTGTGCGCTGTGTCCCCCTGGTGTACCAGTGATGGCACTGACCCTTCTTCTGATAGGAAATGCTCTGCAAAAAATAGGAGGAGGGTAAGATGGAGGGGGAGGGATGCAGGTGGTGCTGTGGGTTAAACCACAGAGCCTAGGACTTGCCGATCAGAAGGTTGACGGTTCGAATCCCCACAACGGGGTGAGCTCCCGTTGCTCAGTCCCTGCTCCTGCCAACCTAGCAGTTTGAAAGCACACCAGTGCAAGTAGATAAATACTGGCGGGAAGGTAAATGGCGTTTCCGTGCACTGCTCTGGTTCGCCAGAAGCGGCTTAGTCCTGCTGGCCACATGATCCAGAAGCCGTCTGAGAACAAACGCCGGCTCCCTCGGCCTATAGAGCGAGATGAGCGCCGCAACCCCAGAGTTTTCTGAAACTGGACCTAACGGTCAGGGGTCCCTTTACCTTTACCAGTTGGAGGGGGGAAATGAGAAATGCCCCTATTTTCATCTGAGAAATGTTGGAGGATATGTCCTTATTGGGCTGTGCAAACCGCTATTCTGAATAACACTTTGTAATAGGGTAAGGGGGTGCCACTGAGGACGAGTTGATGGAACCAAGGGGGTGCTGGCCTGAAAAAGTTTGGGATCCCTTGCCCAAACCTTTTTCGAGGAGGGCCAGATTTGATGAACTGAACATGCGTGAGGGCCGACCAAAGCTGTTTCAGATTGAAGTTTACCCCAAAATTGTTGAGCTTTTTTTCGCATTTACTCTTTTCTTTAGAGGTGAAGGTGCTGAACATTTTTTAGAATTTTACCCAAGGACATAAGCTGCCACCAGGGCCAGATTGAATCGACCAGTGGGCTGGATTAGGCCCCCGTCCCCTTTCATTCTGCAAGGAACGCTCTTTGCTGCAGCAAGTTTTACATTCCAGAACATAATGCAATTTGGTTCATTCGCTGCTGCTGCTGCTGCTGCTGGGGTCAGGATCCGCTCAGTTGTGTGTTGCAGGGCGCCGGATCCGATAGGGCAACGGCCTTGACCCACGTTTCCTGCTCCAGGAAGTGCATTAAGACATGATCCAGCGCCGGGCAGGAAACACATGCGAAAAAACGACAGGCACTTACTGAAGCGGAGAGAGAGGAGCAACGCCTCTGCTTTCATTTCTGTGCTTTGCTTCTGCCAGCGAGGGCTCGGCTCTGGGCGAGGTGGCTGGATCAGGCCAAGGGCTCGTCCTCTTCTCGCAGATGCCTGTGAGAAGCCAGCAAGAAGGATCCGAGCACAAGAGCCCTGCATTTTCCAAAGCAACTGGGATTCTGAAGCAAAGGATCGAATCCAGCCTTCCCATGCCCTCCTTCCCCTGGTCCTCCTTTGCTCCTGAGATGCCCACAAGTTGCCGTTGTTATTATTTCACATACCGCATCCTTTTCCATGTGGTGCACAGTTCAAATCCCCACCCGGACCATGAAGCTTGCTCCGCTCTGCCCTTGGGCCAGTCACTGCCTCTCGGCCTGTCCTACCTCAAAGGGTTGTTGTGGGGCTAAAAGGTGAATGGAGAGAATCATGTGCACCACTTGGAGCCCCTGGAGGAATATGAATAGCAAGTATCTGAAGGGCTGGAGGATGGAGCAAGCTTGTTTTCTCCTGCTCTGGAGGGTAGGACCCGGATTCAAGTTATGGGAAAGTATATCCCAAGTAAACGTCAGGAAGAACTTTTTGACAGCAAGAGCTGTTTGACCGTGGAACAGACTTCCCCCAAAGGTGAAGGACTCTCCCTCCTTAATAGAATAGAATAGAATAGAATAGAATAGAATAGAATAGAATAGAATAGAATTTATTATTTTTCCCCAGCCACTCTGGGCGGCTTCCAACAAAGTATTAAAATACAGTAGTCTGTTAAACATTAAAAGCTTCCCTAAAGAGGGCTGCCTTCAGATGTCTTCTAAAAATCTGGTAGTTGTTCTTCTCTTTGACATCTGGTGGGAGGGTGTTCCACAGGGCGGGCGCCACTACCGAGAAGGCTCTCTGCCTGATTCTCTGTAACTTCGCTTCTCGCAGGGAGGGAACCGCCAGAAGGCCCTTGGAGCTGGACCTCAGTGTCCGGGCTGAACGATGGGGGTGGAGATGCTCCTTCAGGTATACTGGACCGAGGCCATTTAGGGCTTTCAAGGTCAGCACCAACACTTTGAATTGTGCTTGGAAACATACTGGAAGCCAATGTAGGTCTTTCAAGACGGGTGTTATACGGTCTCGGTGGCCGCCCCCAGTCACCAGTCTAGCTGCCACATTCTGGATTAATTGCAGTTTCCGGGTCACCTTCAAAGGTAGCCCCACGTAGAGCGCATTGCAGTAGTCCAAGCGGGAGATAACTAGAGCATGCACCACTCTGGCAAGAAAATGCGCAGGCAAATAGGGTTTCAGGTAGGGTACCAGATGGAGCTGGAAGACAGCTGCCCTGGACACAGAACTGACCTGTGCCTCCATGGACAGCTGTGAGTCCAGAATGACTCCCAGGCTGCGCACCTGGTTCTTCGGGGCACAGTTACCCCATTCAGGACCAGGGAGTCCCCCACACCCACCCGCCCCCTGTCCCCCCAAAACAGTACTTCTGTCTTGTCAGGATTCAACCTCAATCTGTTAGCCACCATCCATCCTCCAACCGCCTCCAGGCACTCACACAGGACCTTCACCGCCTTGGAAGCTTTTAAACAGAGGGTGCCTGGCCATCGGTCAGGGATTCTGTAGCTGTGATTCCTGCATTGCAGGGGGTTGGACTAGATGACCGCCAGGGTTACTCTTCGCTCTCTCAAATGTCACAGAGAGGATGTTTAGAAGGTTGGTGGTTCGAGCCCACCCAGGGACGGCTGTGGGCAGGATTCCTCCATTGCGGGGGGGGGTTGGCCTTGATGACCCTAGGGGTCCCTTCCAACTCTACAATTCTATGATTCAATGATATAGGTGTGTGTGTGTGTGTGTGTGTGTGTGTGTGTGTGTGTGTGTGTGAATGAAATGCATTTAATAATAACGATGATGTTTCCAGGCAGTGTTAAAGTGAAAACCTATTACAAAAATACATCCACACATGGTTAAAATGCACAATAAAACCATTCCATCGAAACGTTAGAAGCATCCATCCATAATTAAAATGTACAATAAAGAAAACCCACTGAACCAGCGTTAACAATGAAAACAATTGGAACAGGATGTTCTGGTCAGGAGATCAAGGGAATGAGGCTGTTTTCACAGGTGTGTCTTCCCGAGGTGGGGGAATGGCAGCACTGATGGGGCGCCCTGTGTTTCAGAAGGGAGACCTTAGAATCACAGAATCTGACGAGTCTTAAGAGTTGAAAGGGACCCCTAAAGGTCATCTAGTCCAACCCCCTGCAATGCAGGAATCTCAAACTAAAGCATCCCTGACAGACCCAACCTCTGCTTAAAAACCTCCAATGTGGGAGGGTCCGTTCCACCGCTTAACAGTCGAGAGAGTTCTTCCTCAATCTTAGCATCTCTGTTCTTCTCATTTGAAGCCATGGATTCGAGTCCTGCCTTCTGGAGCGGCAGAAAACAAGCCGGCTCCATCTTCCACGGATCTTCTTCAGACAAGATTGCCAACAGCCCCATCCAATCCTTTGCACATGATTTTTTTTGGGGGGGGGAGGATGTCAAACTGGCACAACAAGAGAGCTTAAAACCTTCATTGGAGGTTTGTAAGCAGAGGTAAAGCAATCAGTGACCATTATCAGGTATCCCAGCAGACAAGATTTCTGCTGTAAACTGCCTACTTCTGTGATGCATGTATGATGTTTTTGGGGGTGGTCTTGGGCTCCAGGGTGGGCAATTTCAAAAGTCTACATAAGGCCTTGTTCTGGGTTCCTCCTCCTTTCCTGCATGTGAGGGGAGAACCTGTTGCAACAGCTTTAATAAAGATCAGGCTTACTAGTTGCTTTGCTTCTCAATATTCTCTGGTTGCCTCTGTTCTTTTCTCTTAGCGATAGGGAACCCACTTAAGGACTCTATAGGGGCTCTTGGGTACCCCATAACAGAAAAGGAGCAGGGTTTTTTATTATAACACAGATTTCCCCCATCCTGTATTTGTGCATCTGGTTCTTCCTGCCTGTGCAGAACCTGACATTTGTCCCCATTGAAATTCCTGTTCTTAAGGAAGACCTATTAAACAGTGCCGGGACCTGCATTCAGAGCCAGGCAAGGTGGAGCTGGTTATTTGAAATTCTGCCAGTGTGATAGGAATTTTGAGGTCTTAGATATATGTTAAATGTTCATAAATGTACCAACCAAGCACATACATAGATCAGCACAGGAAGACCGACCTGAAACCATTTTTGATTCTCAAACTGCCCAAATGTTTTCTCTGCAAGGTCAAAGGAAAATGGATAAGCCTCCCCATTGTCTTTTTCCTTCACAAATCCTGTCTTAAGGGTATGTCTGTGTATGAATAGGGTGGGAGCCTGTGACCTGGCTCAGGAACTAAGTATTTATCATTACAAAACACTGGCCAGGCTCCCCAGGGTATCCAATCAAGTGACCATTAAACAGGTAACCTGGCAGACAGGAGGTAAACATACCACTCAGATTTCTGCTGTAGACCGCCTTTTCTGTGATGTAGGTATGATATATCTGGGGGGGTAGTCTTGGGTACCACCTCTTCTGTGATGTATGTATGATGTATGGAGGGGTGGTCTGGAGCTCCAGGGCAGGGAATTTAAAATGTCTATACTGTATAAGGAGAGGCACACCTTTGTTCTGGGTCCTCCTCCTTCTCCTGCGTGTGAGGGGAGCACCCTGTTGCAACAGATCAATAAAGATCAGGCTTACTAGCTGCTTTGCTTCTCAATATTCTCTGGTTGGCCTCTGTTATTTCTCCTACCAATAGGGAACCTACATAAGGACTCTATATGGGCTCTTGGATACCCCATAAGGGAAAAAAGGGCAGATTTTGTTTACAAGACCAGCCGGGGCACCGATCCGCAGCAATCGCTCTGCCTGACAGCCCCTAAGGGCTGACTCATCGACGAGAGGTCCTGTCCCATCCTGTGAGTCACCCAAACTACCCTGGCTTCCCGTCGGGAGGCCTCTGGCCCACCCCCTGGCCTGCCCCAGCCTGCAGTGACTCGGGCAAAACGTGAGGCCTGCGAGAAAGGCACGCAGCCGTGACGCCAGCCAGTGTGGGCAGTGCCAAGGCACAGCATCCCGTCTGCGGTTAACGGTGATTTATTTTAAGACGGGAGACTCACAACTGCCACTTCCCCTATCCTGAGAACCTGGCCCTGCCACCACAGAGCTGGGGAGACATTGTCCACCAGAGGGCCACATTTCCTTCCATACAAGCTTCTAGGGGCCACATTGACTATGGGGGCGGGGTCAGGAGGGAAAGTAGGCGGAGCAACAAACATGAATCTTAACTGTGAACAATAGGCTAGCTTCCAAACACACAAATAATTTTAAATTGGTTTTCAAACAATTTAACGAATTCAGTTCAATTTCAATGCAATACTGCCGTGAGATTTTGACTTCATATCCTTACTTCCACGATGTTTCTATTCCAATCATTCATCGCCTGCCATACACGTAATATTTCTCTAACGCGTGTATCTTACAAGACATTCCTTTCATCATTCTCCTTCCTTTGCTTATATTTCATGTCCCGCCTGCGACTTCATTTGACTGCAATCTTTTCTGAAATGACAAACCTAGACAGCATCTTAAAAAGCAGAGACATCACCTTGCCAACAAAGGTCCGTCTAGTTAAAGCTATGGTTTTCCCAGTAGTGATATATGGAAGTGAGAGCTGGACCACAAAGAAGGCTGATCGCTGAAGAATTGATACTTTTGAATTATGGTGCTGGAGGAGACTCTTGAGAGTCCCATGGACTGCAAGAAGATCAAACCTCTCCATTCTGAAGGAAATCAGCCCTGAGTGCTGACTGGAAGGACAGATCCTGAAGCTGAAGCTCCAAGACTTTGGCCACCTCATGAGAAGAGGAGACTCCCTGGAAAAGACCCTGATGTTGGGAAAGATGGAGGGCCCAAGGAGAAGGGGACGACAGAGGGCGAGATGGTTGGACAGTGTTCTCGAAGCTACCAGCATGAGTCTGACCAAACTGCGGGAGGCAGTGGAAGACAGGAGTGCCTGGCGTGCTCTGGTCCAGGGGGTCACAAAGAGTCGGACACGACTAAACAACAACATTTTCTCAAATAATCCGTAAAGGGTCTCAATTCTTCTAGAAGTGTTTCTTCTTTATTCATCTGAATGATTCAAGTCACTCTATCCGCTGGGCCAGTGAACCGAGACCTGGGTTCGAATTTTTGGGCGTCCCAAGAGCAAGGTGCTCACTCTAATGTCCCTCACGGGAAGGACGTCTGAGCGGACAAAATGAAGTAAAACAAGGACAAAGCTCAGCGTGACCCAGGCTTTAACCCCCCGACACATTTTCAGCACTTCAAGTATATGGAGCAAAAAATTTAGATGGTGCATTTGCAGTTAGTCACCACCTACTGGCAACATTTCTGTTCTCAAAGCCCTGCCCAGATTCTGCTGGCATCCCATAATTCCATGGAGGAAGTGCCATTACCCAGCACTGAGCACAGAATCCCTCCTCCTGAAAACTGCAGAGGTCTTTGTTAAATAAAGTTTACTTTTCCTCCTCCCTTCCAGTTCCTTTTTCCTTTTGTGTTGTGCCTTTTAGATAAGCCAGTGGTTTTTTGCACGTCACTCTGGCAGCCCTTTTGACCCAAGAGCAAGGGGGGGGGGAGTCAATAAAACAGGATTATGGCGGTGCAGACAGGGTTGGCACCTTGCAGGGCAGCGTCTGGCACCCGAAGGAAATTTGGTATTCTGCTTAGCCTCCTTACAAACAACAGCATATATGCCAATTCGCTTCCTTCGCAGAATTAAGCTCCACTTTGGCACAATATCCTGGAATTTCTGTTTCGCTGCTGTCATTTTTATTTTGTCTCTCCCTGTGCCTCTCTTTCTTTTCAAACTGCAAAGAGCCCTGAGGGTAAGTGGGAGATTCCTCAAACCTTCCAAGATGAGGAGGATGATAGGAATATTGACAGAAAAGGAAAGAGCTGGAAGGCAGGGGTCCACAGCTGACCCTGACCTCAGCCCTTGAAGCTGGAGGTCAATGGGGCAAACCTCTACTTTGAAGCCCGTGGGATTTGCAGCACAAAAAGGGTTACTGATGCATCTCTTTGTATTTTGGGTTTTTAATGTTGCATATACATTTTCCCCTCATCAAAATAAAAATCTTACTGTGTTTTAGTATGACCTAAATCCATAGCTGTCAACTTTTCCCTTTTCGTGCAAGGAATCCTATTCGGAATAAGGGAATTTCCCTTTAAAAAAAGGAAAACGTTGACAGCTATGCCTAAACCATAGGTAGGCAAACTAAGGCCCGGGGGCCGGATCCGGCCCAATCGCCTTCTAAATCTGGCCCTCGGATGGTCCGGGAATCAGCGTGTTTTTACATGAGTAGAATGTGTCCTTTTATTTAAAATGCATCTCTGGGTTATTTGTAGGGCATAGGAATTCGTTCAGATTTTTTCCTTCAAAATATAGTCCGGCCCCCCACAAGGTCTGAGGGACAGTGGACCAGCCCCCTGCTGAAAATGTTTGCTGACCCCTGACCTAAACCACTTAGGGTGCAACATATTAAGCAGTGGACAAATATCCCCAGTGATGATTAATATAACCACTGGCCCGCCATTTAGGAGGAGATACGATCTCAAGGGCTGCCACACGGAAGAGGGAGAACGCTTGTTTTCTCCTGCTCTGCAGGGTAGGACTCGAACTCGTGGCTTCACGTTTCGAGAAAGGAGATTCTGACTACAACATCAGGAAGAACTTTCTGGCGGTAAGAGCAGTTTGATTGTAAGACGGAAGGTCGTGGGGTCTTCCCTCCTTGGAGGTTTTTCAGCACAGGTTGGACGGCCATCTGTCAGGGATGCTTTAGCCGAGATCCCTGCACTGCGGCGGTTGGTCTAGATGACCCCTGGAGAGCCCTTCCAACTCTACAATCCTACGATTCCCTTGCTTCCCTCCCTAATCCTCTTCTTTTGGGTAAATTTGTGGGCACACAGTCACAGCGGTCAGGACTCCTCCTCTGCCACCCACCCGGAATACCATACAATACGATACAATAATCTTTATTGTCATTGTCCCATACAGAACAACGAAATGAAAATCTACACCAGACATTCAAAAACCCACAAGCCTGCTATCCCAGCTATCCCAACCTGGTTAGCCCCTAAAAACTCTGATACCCCATGAATACAATATACTCACATAAAGACTACCTTACACTGCGTTTAAAACTAAAATCGCATTTGGATAGAAATTGTTTCTCAGGCAGCTAGTCCTAGTCTTTATAACCCTGTACCTTCTTCCAGGGGACGCGGGTGGCGCTGTGGCTTAAACCACAGAGCCTAGGACTTGCCGATCAGAAGGTCGGAGGTTCGAATCCCCGCAACAGGGTGAGCTCCCGTTGTTTGGTCCCTGCTCCTGCCAACCTAGCAGTTTGAAAGTACGTCAAAGTGCAAGTAGATAAATAGGTACCACTCCGGCGGGAAGGTAAACGGCGTTTCAGTGCGCTGCTCTGGTTCGCCAGAAGCAGCTTAGTCATGCTGGCCACATGACCCGGAAGCTGTACGCCGGCTCCCTCGGCCAATAAAGCGAAATGAGCGCCGCAACCCCAGAGACGGCCACGACTGGACCTAATGGTCAGGGGTCCCTTTACCTTTACCTTCTTCCAGAAGGCAGAAGCTGAAAGAGATCATTTCCGGGGTGCGCACTATCCTGCGCTATCTGTGCAGCTTTCTTATGGCACCTGGAAGCGTAGATTTGATCCAAGGTGGGAAGAGTGCACCCAATTATTCTCTCCGCAGTCTTTACAACCCTGGACAGCCTTGTTTTTTCACTGACAGTGCAGCTCCCAAACCACACACACAGACCAGAAGTTAATACACTCTCCACAGTACAATGGTGAAATGCCATCAACAGGTCCTTTGAGAGATTGTTTTTCAGGAGGATTCTCAGAAAATATAACCTCTGCTGTGCTCTCTTCATCAGGTCTTTGCTGTTTTCTCCCCAGGTTAAGTCTCCAAACTTGTGCAAACCCGTCTCCAGACACCGTCACCCATCCTCGCCTCCCCATCCATTTACCCCGCTCCTGCTCCAATTCCCGGGGAGAGGACGGCGGGAGAGCACAGTGCAAAGAATTCTGCTTCTCTCCCCCCCCCATCTCCCTGCTGCGGCTGGTGAGTTGTTCTTGCTGCCCCATTTACCGCTTGGCATGCCGCCCGCCTGAGAATTCCCAGCAGTAAATTTCCACTTGGACTTCTTCATCCAGCTACAGAAAAACCCCTCAGTTTTGCAGATCTGCATGTGTTCCACACACACACACACCGCTTTTGCTTTGCCTCCCTGACCTGCTATTTCTCTCTGTGCAGGGAGGACCTCTTCGTTTGTTGAAGCAGGGGGGCATTTTTTAAAAAGGGCAAACCCTAAAAAGTCATATTTCATCAGGCAGGACACCCCTGGGCAAAACCCATAGTTCTTGCTGCAGCCTGAAGATGCTGTTAATTTCTCAGAAATAGGAATAAACCCAACTTCAGGGAGCCAAGTATTTAAAGCATTCGTCTCCTTTGTTTTGCACTCCCTGTGCATCAAGTCAGTTCTTGTTGTAACATCCAATTCAATCATTAGTCACTTGAGAAGGCTCTTTATTTTATGAGGCTGTGAACCCTGGTTGTTGTTTTTCATTCTCCTCCCCCTTTCTCTCTCTCTCTATTTCAGAATTCCTATTGGTTTATTTTAACCTCATAACAAAGTCTCAAAAGGCAAACAGGGGCCAACCAGTACTCTGATACTGGGAAGCATTGATGCCTCTGACTGTGTAGGCAGAGAAGAACCCTCCTGGCTAGCAGCCATCCACAGCTTTCTCTGCCTCATGTGGCAGGGAGTTCCACAGTTTCAACTATCATTTTTCTGTGCCGTGTGCATTTTTATGAACATCTCTAAAAGTCCCAAACGCTGCAACCTTTCCTTCCTTAGCCCCTCACTGAGCTTTTTTTAAAAAGTCAAACCCAGGGCCAGGTTTAGGTTTGATGAGGCCCTAAACTACTGAAGGTAATGGGGCCCTTTATATGTCCAGCTGTCCTTTGACAACAACAAACTGTCGCTGTTTTTTGTGTTGCATATATGCTAGATGGTAATTTATGGACCTCATAGGTATCTCGAGCCATTTGCACATGCAGAATGCCGGCACCCTATATATAGAAAGGATCAAACCAGTGATATTTTAGGGAGCAGGCTAGCAGGCGGGGCCCATGACTTATATCATAGGAGCCTACACAACTGTTGCTGTATGTAGGTTTTATTTTATTTGTTTTTTATCTTCTATTTTGGAAATGTACATCCAGTTTTTCTTTTCCCTTAAATTTTTTGGGGGTCCCCAAGAGAGTGGGGCCCTAAGCTGTAGCTTGTTTAGCTTATACGTAAATCCAGCACTGGTCAAACCCCTAAGTTGTTTAGTTCATTTTACTAAAACACCAAAAAAAAACAACCAAGTGATTTCTTTGATTGACTTGCCGCCTTTCAGAAATCTGCACCCACAAGGTCAATTCCGCCTTTGAGATCCCGGTAATGACCAGGAATATCTGAATGTAACGGAAGCCCTACCTTATCTGAACCATTTCCAATATCCTTTTTAGTGGAGGCGACCGGAACGGTACATAGTGTGGAATCCTCAGCCCACCCCGAATCGGTCCACTCTGCCCCCTCAAATCCCCTGCCCTCCACCTCACCCTGCGATGTGCGGAAGTCCAGCCTCTGCCCTCGTTCGCTATAAATGCAGCGGGCCTGGATGTCCCTGTGGCTTCTGAGAAATCCCTGGCTCTCTGCCCCTCGGATCAACGCCTGCGGGCGCCGTTCCAGCTTCCTTTGACCAGGCCCTGACCTGCAGCCCCAAATAACGCTGGCACTTCTCTCCACGAAGCTCCGTCTTCCTCTCTCGGAAGACCTCCGTTGCAACCCGACCAAGCTCAAAGTGTTAAACACTTAATAAATAAAGTCCTTCACAACTTGAGACTAGATCGCCACACCCGCATGGGCCCACTTAACCACTTTAATCTGCAGAATCGGCAAAACTTGTCTCGAGAGACAATGGAGCGTGCCTCCAAGGATGAAGTCAAACTGTTGGAGAATCGCAGCGTCTGCTGTGGCCAGCAACTCGGAACTGCTGCGTCCCGTGTTGTTTCTGCTGTGTTAGCAGCACTGAAGCGACCTGCAAGCCTGGGCAGTTTGTCTGGGGTCCTGGGCTGCCCAGACGACAAGATGTGGTCCAAAGGAAAGAAGAGCAAGACATTTGGCACCAGCTGGGCAGCAGGGACGCGAGTGGCTCTGTGGGTTAAATCACAGAGCCTAGGGCTTGCCGATCAGAAGGTCAGCAGTTTGAATCCCCGCAACGAGGTGAGCTCCCGTTGCTCGGTCCCTGCTCCTGCCCACCTAGCACTTCAAAAGCACGTCAAAGTGCAAGTAGATAAATAGGTACCGCTCCAGTGGGAAGGTAAACGGTGTTTCCGTGCGCTACTCTGGTTCTCCAGAAGCGGCTTAGTCATGCTGGCCACATGACCCGGAAGCTGTACGCCGGCTCCCTCAGCCAATAAAGCGAGATGAGCGCCGCAACCCCAGAATCAGTTACGACTGGACCAAATGGTCAGGGGTCCCTTTACCTGGCCTGCAAGAGTTGCTGGAAGGAGGCAGACAAGGTACCACGCAGTGGCTGCAGCAACCAGATGATTATGGGCCGGCCCTGCCATTAGGGCGAAAGGAAACAGGGCAGGAAACAGTTAACCACTTTCATTTTTTTAGTTATTTTGTTTTTGATTGGGTTTAGTTGTTGTTTTCCCCTCATTTGGGTACCAAAATGACGTGGGCCGCCTTGAGAAGGAAACAGCTGGGGGGGGAGCATTTCCTCCTCTGCCTCAGGCAGCAAAATATCTTGGCTTGGGCTGAAACCTACTAGGTAGAGAAAAGGGAGAAAAGGATGCAATTTCTTTTTTTAAAAAAAGGGTGAGGGAAATGGGGGCAATTGCCCCGAGACCCACACATAGAGGTCCCCCACTTCTACTCTGACAAGACACGCATTCCAACAGAGAGAGGGGGGAATGTGGCGTTCACCCTGGGAGGGGGCCGGATGACAAGGAGAAGAGCTGGGCTTAATATGGCACACTCAAGTTGCAGTGGATTTCGGGTACAACTTCGTTAATGTTAACTGCAGTGCTAATAATGCCAAGGCTATCTGTGCCCAGTCCTTTTAAAACCCTGCAAGTTGGGGGTCATCGTTGCCTCCTGTTCCATACAGTGGTACCTCGGGTTACATACGCTTCAGGTTCCACACTCCGCTAACCTAGAAATAGTGCTTCAGGTTAAGAACTTTGCTTCAGGATAAGAACAGAAATCGTGCTCCGGCAGCGCGGCAGCAGCAGGAGGCCCCATTAGCTAAAGTGGTGCTTCAGGTTAAGTACAGTTTCAGGTTAAGAACAGACCTCTGGAATGAATTAAGTATGTAACCAGAGGTACCACTGTAGTTTAATTATGGTAATGCATGAAGAAGCCCTTTACTGTATTTTATCTGTTCTGCATCTTCCAACATTATAGATATGAGAGAGAGAGGCCGTTCCCTGGCCACTTCCTCCAGGCCACGCATGATTTTACACATTTCCACTCCTTTCTCAGCTTTTCTCTAAACCGAAAAGCCCAAACATTGCAAGCTTTCCTGTTTTCATTCATTCCTGTTTTCATTCATTCTTTCACCTCCTCCTGCATTTCCTCAAATGACTGGTGCAACTCTCGTTTTCTCTTTTATTCTGCGAACTTAAATCACTCCCACCACCCGTGGCAATTCACACACGAGTGCAGATTCCTGGAGCCAGCACTGGAAGCCGAGGGGCTTTAAATGTCACTTTGTGAAAATGCCCTCTCAGACGCACACCGATCCAAACCGAACTGTCAGAATCTGAGCGAACGAACGGCGCAGGGAATCTCCCTCCAGCCCATAAAACCAAAGGCATAATCAAACCACCGCCCAAAGTTCCTCATAAACCAGAAGGCCCAACTGAGCGGATTAAGCTATTAAATATGAAAAGATAAGGCGAGAGGGGCTTCCTCAAGAGCAAAACGAAGGAACCGCAGCCGAGCCCCATCAGAAAGGGCGCTCTATTCTCCGCCCCTCCCAGTCTGGCAAGGGGAACAGACCCCGATTCATCCCGATTCATAAAAGAGCCCCCGTCAGTCATCCCAAGAACGTGAGAGAGATGGAGCGAAGAGGATGTTTAGCCTGGGCGACAAGGAACAACTCACCTGGCAGCAGACAGGAAAGGGGCGATGGCTTCCTGGAAATCAAAGCAAAACCTGGCACCGATCCGTCCCTGCTGACCGCGCGCTTCGCCAGGGAGCAGCCAGGTCCCCTTCGGCCTCGTAGCAGGAACAGTAATGTTTGTGGGAAGGTCTGAATGTAAGGGGAATTTCTGGCCTATTCTTCCGGCAGACAAAGAGCCTTTTCTCCCCGCTCTCCGCGCTGGGTGAGGGTGCCCTGCTAAACTTCTCCTGGACTGGGCACAGAATCCCGGCTCTCTGAAGTGAAGCTCAAGCAAAGGGCCACATCCAGCCTTCTATCTGCGGGGGCCAAGATCAGAAGCTCAGCCTCCTTGAACATCAGAGCGACCCTTTATTTTCAGCCTGCAGAGAAGGGAGAGTCAGATGAGAAAAGGGTTTGGGGCCCCAGAAAAAGCTTCCCAAATCTGACACAGCCCTGGGCGCCACAACACATCCATTCATCTTTCAAGGGCCCCGTGACTTTTCTCAATTATGTTTCAGCAAGCTGAGAGCAGGCTCCAGGAGCAAGGAAGCGGCAACTTTGGACTCTACAGCCAAATAAAAAAATAAAATACAAATTTCCCAGTCACCTGGTGGTCACCAAGGCAGAAGCAGCAGCAGCAACAACAGCAAAAAAAAGACCTGGAATTTCTTTCCATCCTTGGCTTGCTGCTGAATTCTTAAAACTGCCCAGAAATTGGGAGCATTGTCCCTCTAACCCCAGATATGCTCACGGCAGCGAGGTTGTCGGAGCTGCCTTGTTTTCCCAGCTGCAAAAGAGGAGGCTGGGGGGCAAGCCTCGATTTGTGAGCCCGGCACCAACCGGAAGCCTCAGGGATGCAGCTTCCAAGCGTGCAAGCCAGGAGCTGTACATCTCTCCTTTGGCACCGCTGCCAGGAACAGCTGTGGCACGCAAGCCAAGGCTTGCATCCCAGGACCCAGCGCTGCAGCATGCGAGTCTTGGCTCCTGCTGAAGGCTCTGCAGGCCTCGTTCCCCCTCGGCTACCTCGCGCAAGCGCCAATGCCAAGAGGAGGCCGATGTGGCAGACATGCCAAACCCGCCACCATCTCCTCCTGCTGCTGCTTCAGCAGGCTCTGGGTTTTACCAGCGCATCTCTCTCGGAAAGGCATGCCAGCTGCGCCCTTAAAATTTCCCAGCTTTAGCAAATCTGAGCCATCAGCAGATTTGGGTAAGAAGTCAGGGGCAGAGAACCTGCTACACACGCAGAAGTTAAAACTACGGAACTCCCTGCCACAGGACGCAGCAGCCGAGCCAGATGGCTTTTGTTAACGGAGAAATCTGAGGGTTCCCTTGGACAAAAAACAAGGACACCAGCCAGGAATACCAGAGCAAAACAGCAGCCAGTAGGCTTGGTCTTTATTAAAGACTGTCGTGACAGGACTCCCACCTGCCACCAGGTGGAACAAGATGGAAAACCCAAACAAAAGAGCCCCCAAACTTTTATTAGCTGCTCATCCCCATGTTACACCCCACAAACTATATCACTAATACACCATGAAAGGGGAGATCTGGTGGCAGTAATCTGAGCATCCTGGACCCTGCCCCATGGTTCCCCTTGCCCTCCACCAAACACCCATCAAGTGTAACAAAAGAGATCTTTACATTTCCCTGTTTCCCAGCCAAGTCAATCACACCCTTTTGTCTTCATCTGGGTTTGTTATTTCTGGAATGGCTGAGTCTGGCACTCAGGTATCAGGATACCAGGGATTATCACTCAGGCAGAGGGGCTGCTGAGTAGCTGAGCTAACATGTCTAGATGAATTTCTTAAGTTTTTCCTGTGAGCCAGTACATAGAGACATTTATCAGTGAATTTTACATTTCGTATCGTGCAGCAGAGGCCCTTTGAATAGATAAGAAGAAAGTGTGATGAAGTGTTTTGTGGGAACAAATCACAAAAGTCACAAAAGCGATTGTGCTGATTTTGGTAGTGGGCTGCATGTGCAGGATATCTGCTGGAGGGGCAACCCCCCCCCTCCCAACCTATACATAAATTCCCGCAACAATTTTAAAAAGAACTGGACAAATTGATGAAGGAGGATAAAGCTATTGGTGGCTACTGGCCATGACAGCTAAGCCCTGACTTAGTCAGAGGCACCGATGCTTCTGAATACTAGTCGCTTGGAAACCGCAGGAGGGGAGAGGGCTCCTGGGTTCGGATCCTGATCGTTCCCTGTGAGAACAGGATGCTGGAATAGATGGGCCACTTGCCTGATCCAGCAGGTTCCTCTGGTGTCCCAGGTTGGATTCCTGGCATCTCCAGGTAGAGAGGGAAATGTCCTCAGGCTAAAATCCTGGAGAGTCCCATGGCATTCAATGCCAACTACAGTAAGCTACCGTATTTTTCGCTCCATAAGACACACTTTTTTCCTCCTAAAAAGTAAGGGGAAATGTCTGTGCGTCTTATGGAGCAAATGTATGGGCCCTGGAGCCGAATTGCCCAGGAGCAAAAAGCAGATCATGCTCTTTTTTTTTTTAGAAAGAGGGAAGTGGGTGTTGAAGCAATGCCACTGATCAGCTGATCAGCAAGGGACTGGGAGGGAGATAAGCGACGCTAGAGATAAAGGAGGCTGCCTGGGAGGGGGGAGGTAAAAGCACATGGATCCTCATGATTTTTGCATTGGGTCACCCCAAATTCACCAACAGATCACATAGCATGTCCATGGCTACAGCCTGCACCAGAAAACACACTCATCCGCTGTTTTGTGGGGCCGCAATGGTGCAAAAACGTGGTTACAAAGCACGGATCCATATGGATTCTCAGGATTTTTGCATTGGGCTACCCTAAACTCACCGTCAAATCACATGTCTGTGGCCACAGCATGAACCACAAAAATCATACATCCACTTTTTTGTTCAGAATATTTTTTTTCATGTTTTCCTCTTCTAAAAACTTATGGTCAGGTGCGTCTTATGGGGCAAAAATTACGGTAATTTGACCCAGCAGCCAGCTCATTTCAAGGCTGTTTCCTGTGGTCCTACACACTTCCTATCAGGTCAGATGACCAAGAAAGAGGCAGTTTTTACTCAGCGGTTAAAACCTTTGACACAGTGTCATAGCCCCCCCCAATGAGCTCATAAGTCTATTTAAGAAGTGTTTGTGTTTTTTTCTTGTAAATTTATGCCCTGAGATCTACAGATGAAGGCCAGTACAGTATACAAATTTAGTAACAACAACAATAATAAAATCAGATTGCAAGTCTAAAGGATTCAAAAATTCACTTGCAGCCATTAGATGTCTACCTCTAAAATCAGCATTCCAAAAATGTAGGGGTTTTAGAAGAGCAAGTCGCTAGTCCTCATGTCTTCGGAAACATGCTTGGAGAAAACCCCAAAGGACCCACGGGCATAAAGAAAGAAGCAGGTGTCAACAAATACTGAAATCACACGAAGTAACAGAAATATTCCAGCGAAGGTAGAGTTTCACCACTTTGCGAGACCAAAAACGGCATTAGCCACAGCATGGCTGACCCAGGACATTTGTCTGCCCCAAGATCAACTGCACATCATGATGTCTGACACAACGACCCTGCAGAGGAGGCCCTCAGATCACAATGCTGCTCCACTAGGCAAGTCTTTAAAAAAAAGAAAAAAAACATGACCAAAGCTAGTAATGGGGAAAGTCCCTTCCCTGCCCCCCCCTGTCCCCCCCCCCCTGTGGAAACCCCCCCCCCCCCCCCCGGCCACCTGTCAGGGATGCTTTAGTTGAGATTCCTGCATTGCAGGGGGTTGGACTAGATGACCCCTGGGAGCCCCTCTAACTCTACAGTTCTCCTATTCTATAAGCAGCAGCACACATTCGCAAGTCCCCAGAGCAGCCGAGAGACCCAATTACACGCACTTAAAACGATTTTCCCCTCTGCAGCTGGAGGCGGCTCCAAGACCTATTTAAAATCCCCCCCCCCCCCCCAATGCAAACCATTTCGTACGCACTTATACTTAAAAACGCAACTAGGACACAAAACCCTAGTTATTCGGGCATTCCAGCAAGAAGCAAGAAAGGGATTTTGCACAGGCCTTGGCCACAAGCAGAACCGGGGCTATTGAAGGCTGAGAGGAAGGAGTTTAAAAGGTCTGGGAAAATGCAAACAGAGGTTTATTTCCAAGCAAAGCTCAAATAAATACAAACAACACCAGCACTATAAGGTCCGCATCCCATAATGGTCCCAGCTTCCCTTTGCTGAAGTGACACCTCTCCCGCAGCAGAAATATTAAGAAGCCCACTTTGCAGAAATGTCACAGCCTGGACCTGTTTAGGGAAGATTTTAATATTTGATGCATTACGGTATTTTAATATTTTGTTGGAAGCCGCCCAGAGCGGCTGGGGAAGCCCAGCCAGATGGGCGGGGTATAAATAAATTTATTATTATTATTATTATTATTATTATTATTATTATTATTATTATTGCCTCTGAGCCTCCCTGTTTGACAGCCCTCCCCAATTGGGCGCCATCCAGCTCTTTTGTACTACAAGTCCCACTGATGCGCTAGCCGGGGCTTCTGGGAGTTGTAGTTGCAAATGGCTGGAGGGCACCAGGTTGGGGAGGGCTGGTTTACAAGCTGTTCCCCCCCCCTTTACAGGGGGTTGGATTAGATGACCTTTGGGGGTCCCCTCCCAGCTCTGAAATTCTACAGTCCCAAGAAACTTTCATCTTATAATGTATATAAAACAGACAGATCAATCATAACCTCATTCAAGTGTAATCCTTGTTCTCCTGCATCCATTTCACCAGCGGGTCACTAGCAAAGGGGGGGGGCGAAAGCTCCCAGAAATTCAACAGGGGAAGCTTCTCTGAATGACAAAAGCGAGTAGAGGGGGAAACTTACCCTGTTGACTTTCTGCCTGCCTAGCAGAAACTCAACAGGGGAAGTCCCCCCCCCCTCGCTGCTCCCCAGTGGTGTTTGGAATAAGCTTTCCCTGTTGAATGTCTGCCTGCTTTGCACAAGCTCAGCCGGGGAGAGCTTCTCCAAATGAGGACGAACGGGAGCTGGGTTAGACGCTCCCCCAGCCCCTTGACTTCCCCCGAGGCAGGCAGAAAGCCAACGGGGAAGGCTTCTCCAAAAGGCGAGCGGGTGGGAAGCTGCCCCCGTTGAATGCCTGCCTGCTCCGCAGCTCTTCAAGACCAGAGGCAAAGGAGAGCGGCGCCGCCGCTCCCAGCAGCCGCGATCCACTTACCGCCGCGCCGACTCCTTCCCCGGCGCCTCCGTGCGCTCTCGGCCGGCGGAGGCGGCGCCTGGGCGGGGGGAAGAAGCGCTCGCTGCCGGCCAAGCGCCTCCCCGGCCGGCCCTCCTGCCTGCCTGCCTTCTTCCCTTCCTTCCAGGCTGGCGGGCGAAGGGCTGGCCAGGCGCTGCCGCCTTCCCCCTTCTTTTTCCTCCCCGGCGGAGACGCGTAAAGAAAGGAAAGGCGCAAGTGGAGGGCAGAGGAGTAGCGCAGGCGAGGCGCTTGCTCCGCCGCCGCTGCTCCTCCTCCGCGCGCGGGCTCCTCTCCTCCTCCTCCTCTCCTCCTCCTCCTTCCTCCTTCCCTTTCTCCGCCGGGGAAAACTGGGAGGGAACTTCCCCGCGGGAGGGGCGGAGGAAAGGCGCGGCGGGCTGGGCAGGAGAGCATCTTTTGCACCCAGGGCAGCCAGGCTCCTTGGAACTGGGAGTCCCCCCCCCCCTTAAAACTGCACTCCGTTGGTTAGAGCGCGCCGGTGCTGATAACACGGAGGTCGCAGGTTTGAGCCCCCTAAGTGACAGCTGCGTATTCCTTTTTTTTCAATTTTTTTATTGATTTTCCAAAATTTATAAACAAGCATAAATCGTAACTGTAATTATTCCAGTCTTAATAACATTGTTACGTGACTTCCTCGAATCCCCCTGGCTGAGTTCCAATATATATCGTTGTAACAGTTTTCCGAAACAAATTTCTCATAAAATTTACTTAATCCATTAACGTCTTTCTTTCTTTCCATATTGAATTTAAACATGTTATTCTATAGCTTCACATATTTAAATCCTAAGCCTGTCTGGTGTTTGCAAGTATTTCTATTTAAATTACCGTATTTTTCGCACCATAGGGCGCACCGGACCATAGGGCGCACCCAGTTTTTTTTGGGGGGGGAATAAAGGGGGAAAAATTATTTTTCCCCCCAGGCGCGGGGCTGGGGCGGGGGAAGCTCGAGCTTCCCCCGACCCCAGCCCCCAAACAGGCAGCTCTCTGCAAGCCGTGGGAGCGCTCCCGCTGCTTGCTGAGAGGTCCGCGAAGCCTGGACGCGCTGAGCTCAGCGCGCCCAGGCTCCGGCATGCAGGCACCTCTCCGCAAGCAGCGGGAGCCCAGCGCTGGGCTCCCGCTGCTTGCGGAGAGGTGTGCGAAGCCTGGAGAGCGTGAGGGGTCGGTGCGCACCGACCCCTCTCACTCTCCAGGCTTCAGCGAAAGCCTGC
>JAXCMG010000092.1:480349-550647 GCA_034642415.1 Podarcis siculus | reverse complement strand
TTATTATTATTATTATTATTATTATTATTATTATTATTATTATTATTTATTTCCCACAAGCATCCGATCCACCCCTTAAGAACAGGATGCTGGACTAGATGGGCCATGGGCCTCATCCAGCAGCCTCTTCTCATTTTCTGATGCATGCGTGTGCGTTCTTGCAGAGAGAAAGAACTCTATGATTTTTACTCAACTTTATTGTCCGGGGGCAAGGAAGAAGCTTGGACGAATAATATTTCAAAATAAGAAGTTGTGTCACTGTTCATCGTGAGCCAGGACGCTGATGCCACTGCCCAATAAATTGTGGCTCTTCTGGACCTTACCTTTGGGGTCTACCTGGGCCAGGTAGGTGAGGCTGCAGTTCTTTTCTCCTTTCCCCTGGATCAGGTAACCAGTTTTGATGGAGACGGCCCTCACCATGTCTTTCCTAGGAGGGTATTTCTGGCGAAGGCAAAAAACAAAAGAAAAGACAGGTGAAACTGAAATTCTGCCATAAGCCAGCCAGGACGACCATCCTTGCAGCTCCCAAACTGCCAGGAAGGAGTGCCCTCCTCTCTCCAAATCTGGAGTTAATTTAGGGAGAAGATGTGCTTCTTGGGTGGGGGGGGCTGTTGTTGGTGCTGACCTTGAAAGCCCCAAACGGCCTCGGCCCAGTAGACCTGAAGGAGTATCTCCACCCCCATCGTTCAGCCAGCGGTTCCCTTCCTGTGAGAAATGAGGTTACAGGGAACCAGGCAGAGGGCCTTCTCGGTGGTGGCACCTACCCTGTGGAACGCCCTCCCACCAGATGTCAAAGAGATAAACAACTACCAGACTTTTAGAAGACATCTGAAGGCAGCCCGTATAGGGAAAGTTTTTAATGTTTTATTGTGTTTTTAATAATCCTGTTGGAAGCCGCCCAGATTAGCTGGAGAGGCCTGGCCAGATGGGCGGAGTATAAGCAATAAATCAATTATTATATTAGACCTCCCTGTGGGAGTTGCATGGGGTGTTGAGGGCGGGGGAATCCCAATTGCTGGAAACCATGGGAGAGAAGAGGACTCTTCCCCTCATGTTTTTCTCCCTGGTTTCCCAAAGACAGGAGCCGATGGATGGAGCCGACCAGACCAAGAGTGGGTCGAAGGGTGAAGAAGAAGGGAGCGCATCTGGGAGAAGGAAAACACTGGTCCTAAACCTCTGCTGCCTTCTGGGGTATCTTTGGGAGAAGAAAAGGAGAAAGGAGGAAACCCTACACAAATGTGGAGTGGGGTCCCTAAGGCGGTTGGATGGCGGACATCAGCAAGGCCAAGAGGGGGGTCTTGCCATCTGCGCAGCCCAGGACCTCCATACATACTGCCTGGGCTTGCACCCCGGGGAGGTGAAATGGATGTTTTGTGTCGCCCATAAGAGTTTCTTAGATTTCCACACGTGCCTCCCCAACAAGACATCAAAAAGGGCTCCTGATTCAATATAACATGGTGCCGTTTTCACCCTGATCTGCTGGTGCAAAACAGATCACAGCTTTAAAAAACAACAACAGCTGTGCTGTCTGGGGCTGCTGGGAGGTGTAGTCCAAAGCAGCTGGAAACTGCCAGGTTAGAGATGCTCTGTTTGGACATTTAAAAAAACTGCCTCTTCTCACTCAGACGTTGACTAAGCAAAGTTGTGGTTCTGGGCAAGGTATTATTTCTAGGTATATGATATCATGGTCTGGGATCCAGAATTGCGTTTAGCTTTTTAAATGAGGTGCCCTCTTCTGAACTGCAGACTTACATTTTAAACACATTATATTAATAATCCCCAAACGACGGTCTGTCTATTTGGGAGAGGGCAGGTGATGGTGAGAAAATGTCGCTGGGGAAAAGGCTCTGGCTGAGTAGACCCAACTTCTGTCTCTTGGTGTATTCAGGGCAGAATTTCCTCCAGACATTCCCTGAAACCCCCTGAATTTGGTTCTTCATTTCTGTTTTCAGGTTTTTAAGGGGTCCACTGGAGGGTCAGGGTAAAAAATGGAATTACATTATATTAATTTAGGAACCCCAACTTTTTCTGAGGGCTGGGGGCACACGTGGAAATTTAAGGAAGAGTCGTGGGGACCCCAAAATGCCAATTTCACAGAAGAAACCCTGGCAACGCTCAGAACTCCCTCACCCCAAACTGGTCAAAACGCTGAGACCCAAAGAAAATAAAACAGACAGAAAAGCAAGGTCTCCCCCCACCAAAAAAACCACCCACAAACACACAGGCAACCCCTCTGACGAATAACAGTGGGGGAAAGGGCCTTTGCAGATGCCGGGGGGGTGTCTCAGGGCACCATGGTGCCCAAGGGGTGCCCCATTCAGGACCCCAGTATTAAATCATCCTAAAGGGCAATCCTTCCTATTTAGCTTTTCCTATAACAGGCACGCCACTTGCTGCAAGCTCAACACCAGAATTTCTGCAGAACCTAAAACTCTAGCGCATGTGTAAAAGGTAAAGGACCCCTGGACGGTTAAGTCCAGTCCAAGGCAACTCTGGGGTTGTGGAGCTCATCTCGCTTTCAGGCCGAGGGAGCTGGCGTTTGTCCACAGACAGCTTTCTGGGTCAGGTGGCCAGCAGGACTAAACTGCTACTGGCACAACGGGACACCAAGACAGAAACCAGAGTGCATGGAAACACCATTTACCTTCCTGCCGCAACACTACCTATTTATCTACTTGCACTGATGTGCTTAGGTTGGCAGGAGCTGGGACAGAGCAACAGGAGCTCACTCCATCGCAGAGATTCGAACCACCGACCTTCCAATCGGTGAGCCCAAGAGGCTCAGTGGTTTAGACCACATCGCCACCCGCGTCCCTATCAAGGTAAAGGTAAAAGGTAAAGGACCCCTGGACAGTTAAGTCCAGTCAAAGTCGACTCTGGGGTTGCGGTGCTCGTCTTACTTTCAGCCCAAGAGAGCCGGCGTTTGGCCACAGACAGCTTTCTGGGTCATGTGAGCAGCAGGACTAAACCGCTTCTGGCGCAATGGAACACTGTGATGGAAACCAGAGCGCATGGAAACACCTTTTAGCTTCCTGCCACAGCGGTACCTACTTATTTACTTGCCCTGCCATGCTTTCAAACTGCTAAGTTGGAAGGAGCCAGGACAGAGCAATGGGAGCTCACTTTGTCGTGGGGATTCGAACTGACGGCCTTCTGATCAGCAAGCCCAAGAGGCTCAGTGGTTTAGATCACCTGCGTCTGTGTACAGAACATCGTCCATGCACACCCCTCCTCCTCCCTCCCCCCCTCCAGAAAAAGCCTGTCGCTCACGGGATGTTTGACGGAGTAGTTCATGATGATGAAGTCGTTGCCCATGGGGAGCCAGGAGCGCAAGGTGATGACGTCTCGGTTCTTCAAGGGTTTGGGGCATTTCCCTGCCAAAAAGCGGAGAGAGCAGAGAGCAAATGTCATCTCAGGAGAAGCAAACAGACATCCTGGCTTGCAACTAACAACTCTCACCCCTCTCCCTGCAGCAAATCTATTGTGTATTTATAACTCCACACCAAAAAATTATATGCCTCTCGGTTGTGTAGAGAAAAAGCCCTCGAAGCGGCTTATGGCAGGAAAAAAGCATCAAGGTTATAACTAAAAACAAATAAAGCGATCACTCTTTTTTTATAAAACGACAAGATAAACTAAAAACACACCAGCATTCTAAACTTCTAGACAGGCTTGCCCAAAGGAGAAGGCCTTTAGCACATGTCGAAAAGAATGCAGGGGAGGAGCCCGGAGGATTTCACTAGGCAGGGAGTTTCCAAGGTGCGTCTGAATGCAGGCAGATTAAACTTGCAGGGGAAGCTTCCAGGTTAGTTTGCTGCTGGGGTGCCAACTTGAATAAAATATTGAGGGGGCCCAGGGTCAGTCCCAGCGCGCATAATCAATCACATGACGCAGTGCACACACACCATTTGAATGATGTGGGGGCCCAGCCTAGGGTTTTCAGATGTCCCTGGTTCCCGGGGACAGTCCCCGGATTTGCAAATCTGTCCCCAGAAAACGTGGCAGCGGCAGCCTCAGCTCTGGCTGGCTTCAGGAGGTGCTAGCTGCCCGCTGCCGTGGCGCCTGCCATTTTTCCTCTCCAGTGAGGAAAAATGGCGGGCACCACAGCAGCGGGCAGCGGGCAGCTCCTGAAGCCAGCCAGAGCCAACTGCGCTACCAGGCTGGCTCCAGGCTGCTGACTGCCACTGCTGCTGCCACTGCCGAAGGGGAACCGGGGACGTCCGGCAGTACAGATCTCCTGCCCCCTTTGTTTTGAATGATCGGGGGAGGCTCAGGAGTTGCGGGCAGGCGGCCATTGCCCAGTTTTTAAAAAACTCTGCGCATTTATGTTTCACAGGGTGCAAAAGGGCTTTGCACCTTTCTACAATATGCACGTGTCCTTGGGCCCAGGGTCTTTTCCCTCACCATCCCCACTACTGACCCCCTGTTGCTACTCAGCTTCGAAGAAAAAAAGTGTCCCCGGATTCATTGAAAAAAATCTGGTAACCATAGCTCAGCCCCCTCAAATATTTTATGGGGGGGGCAAAGCCCCCACAGGCCCTAGGAGTTGGCTCCTATGGTTTGCTGCAGCATAAAGGGCAGACGTCATTGGGCACCCCGATGTTTGATGTTGTCACCAAAGAGTAAAGTTAAATGCCCCGTGCCTTAAGGGTGATGTCCTGGCGGAGGCACTGCAGCCATAAGGCCACGATCCAAAATCCAGTGCCCTCTGAGCATGCGAAGCTTCCTTAGGTGGCTGTCAGCATCACCTCAAAGGTGTTGGAGGGAAACAAGGCACACCCCCCCCAAGACTGAACAGAAGAGGCTGCTAGCTAGTAAGCCATCAACAGCCCTCTCCTCCCAGGTCGACCTGAACACGGCTGCGGTTTCAGGAGGGACCCCTAGATTTGGCTCTGCTGGCCTGGCACCCTCCAGACGTTTGGGGCTGCAACTCCCAAGAACCCCAGCCAGCACAGCTGGGCTTTGTTTGGGGGAAGGCCAAAACATCTGGGCAAACACATCTGGGCAACTGGTGGCTCTAAATAACGGCAACCGATGGCAGCTTGCCTTTCCAAACCTGGGACCCCCAGACAATTTGGGCCGCAGCTCCCAAGAGCCTCAGCCGACAGAAGCTGCCGTTCCAAACATCTGGAACGCCCCTCTTTGGCGGAGGCTGCCTTAGACAATAGCCACCCGCACAACCTCCCCCAGCGACTCACAGGAGTAGTATCCCACATCGGCGTTGACCGTCAGCTTGCCGATGTCGAAGGTCTCAATGACGTTTGTGTCCCACTTTTTCCTGTACTCGATGTCGTGCAGGACGTCATAGAGGGTTTCTGCCGCGACATCCTTGCACTCTATCCTGCACTGGAGAGAAACGGGGCGTCAGAAACCCAACAGCAGCGCCAACGCCAACACTAATGTCCGCCAGACCCCTTTCAAGCTGGAGTGGGGAACCTGTGGTCCTTGGGCCATGTAGGAAGATGCTTTTTACGGAGATGGAGCCATCGGTCCACCTGGCTCAGTGTGGTCAACACTGACCGGAAGAGGCTCTTCACAGTTTCAGGCAGGGGGTCTCTTTCCCAACCCTGGATGTCAGGGACGGGCCGGATGCTGGAAGACCCCCCCAAGTGCCCCTATTTTCCAGGGACAGTCCATGATTTACAGAAGCTGTCCCGGTTTCTTATTTGACCCCAGAGTGTCCCACTTTCCCTTAGGACGTCCCTATTTTCATGGGAGAAATGTTGGAGGGGATGGAGTTATCTGGACCCTGAGCCGTCTGAAGGCAGCCCTGTATAGGAAAAATTTTAAATGTTTTATTATGTTTTGATATATGTTGGAAGCCGCCTAGTGGCTGGGACAACCCAGTCATTTGAGTCTGGCAAAAATTGCAAAATTGTTGTTGCTGTTGTTTAATAGGATGTCCCTATTCTGTGCCAGTCAGGAGGCAGGAGTTGGAGGCAGGAGAAGTTTCGGAGCTGGAGGGATGGGCTGGAGCAGTGGAGTAGCGTGGGTTGTCAGCACCCGGGGCAAGGCAAGTAATTTGCGCCCCCTAACCCGTGGATTTGCGCCCCCTAACCCGTGGATTTGCCCTAACCCCAGATGTTGCGCCCGGTGCGGCCGGCCCCCCTTGCACCCCCCACGCTACGCCACTGGGCTGGAGGATGAGGAAGAAGAGGAGGAAGAGGCAGGCCAGGCAAGTGAAGGGCCAAGTGCTTCCCCTCCTCTCTTGCATGGCTGTCTCCCAGAACCAGGAGGGGGCTGAAAAGGGAAGAGCACAGGCATCTTCAATGCGGGCATAGTCTCCGACTACATGTGCACAGCCTGTTGGGGGAAGGTATGTCAACTGGTGGAGGGGGGTGGTCTTCATGGAACACAGACCTGGGAACAACCCGTCTTGAGAAGATATTTCATGAGCTAGCAGCATTCAAAGGGCAGAGCTGAAACGACACCCACCCACCCACATATATATATGGCATGGTTTTATTTCTTACACAAATATTGAGGCATGTGGTCGCTCAGTGCCTCTAACATATGCAAATGTCTGGCTCATTCAAGGCTATGCAGAACCTTTATTCTCAATCTGCTGGTGAATGCTATTGTTTTTTTTTAATTTATATTATTTGTAAATGGGGAAGAAAGACCCCCGTATTAATGAGACACATGACCCCCCCTGAAAAGTGTTTCCTGTCTCAGAGCTGAAATGCCTAAAAGTCCCATTTTGAAAGAAGTGTTTCACTTTCAGAGCTGCCAAAGTTTGCAGCATCCTTTTGCAGAATAATCTTCCCTCCAAATAACCAACTGCCAACGTTTAAATAAATCTGCATTTCAACATCTCAATAAAGTTGCCTCAGAGGCCTTGTTGAATAAAGTTAGGAGAATTTTTAAAATTGTGTAAGAGAAACATCTGGAAATATACATAAACTAATCCTACCCTAATCACAATGTTTATAGATAATTATAGGCACACTTCAGATATTGTTTCCGTGACCATGATAACAGTGCAAGCCTACACAATCCTGCACACGGCTACTCAGAAGTAAGTCCCCCCAAGATCAATGGAACTTACTCTCAAGTAAATCAGCCAGGATTGGAGCCTCACTGTCAACAACAAGTTCAAATGCTCCCCTTCATTGTTGTTCCAATAATTGAATAAACCAAAGCCAATTATCACAGTAACGGATTATGTCTTCTTCCTTTAGTTACAGCGTAATTTATCCATAATTGCATATTCTTATAATTTGCTTTTTCATTCCTTAATTGGGGAAATTACATTCCTCTCCAAACGTCTCGGGCTAAAAAGCTTGCATGTAAACAAAACAATGCAAATTCTGATTTACAGCTATTGCACATGACATCATTTTATACTGTTGATGTGAACCTTATCTTAATTATTGTTTGCTGCTTGGGGGTTGGGTGCTTGCATGGCCAAAAGGCAGGCTAAGGAAATACGAAGGAAGAAATGAAATTTGCAGCTTCACAGAGGGAAGCTCCCTCTTGTAAGAAGAGCCATTTGCAAAATTCGAAAGCAGGACCAAATTAGCCTCAGCTCCCCCATCACACACAAACACAGTCCAACTTTAATTATAACATCACATTACACTCAAAGATTTAAAATGGGCTCTCAGTGGAAAAATCAAATAGGCACCACGGATCAGACAAAAGATTTCTACAAAGTGCTACAACGTTAGGAAATTCAAGTGCTTTCAAATTATCAGAAATTTAACTTCTGCAATGCAATTTTGTTTCCTCCTGAGAGGCATATTTCAACACAAATACTCTTGCTTTCGCCCAGAGATAAAGATTGTTGTTCAGTAAGCGGAGGGAGAGCCCTGCTGGGTCAGACCAGACCAGAGGCTTATCTAGTGCAACTTCCTGCTCCAGAAACTCACAAGCAGGACACGAGTGCGAGGCACGCTCCCTACATCCTGGGCAGATAAAAGTATTTCTTCACGCAGCCACAGAGAGCCCTCTCCTCCTCCCAGAATCTGTCTGATCCTCTTTCAAAGGCGTCTAGGTTGGCGGCCACCCCTGTGACAGGGAGTTCCACAGGTTAACTATGTGCTTTGTAAGGACCTATTTCCATTGCTCTGTCCTGAGTGCTACTCCATTCAATTGCCATCCCTGTGACCCGACTACCCTAAGGAGATAAGCCGAGCCTGGCTCCTGGGTCAGGGGGGCAAAGAGGACTCAGTGTCCTGTTCTTGCAGCGTCCAACCACGTGCCCCAGTGGGAAACCGCTCTCTCCCCTCCAGTGGTTTCCAGAAACTGGGATTCAGAAGCCCTGCTGCCTCCAAGGTGGAGACAGAGAGAATAGCCATTGTGGCAAATCTCCATGAATTGCCGAATTCTTTTTTAAAAGCATCCCAGGTGGTGACCATCCCCTCCTGCGGCAGTGAGTTCCACTGCTTAACTGTGTTGTTGGTGGAGAATTAAAAATGGCTTGTTGCTGCAACACAATGACCCCTCTGGAAATCTTCAGGGACCTGACGTTATTTTCATTTAAAATGCATCTCTGGGTTATTTGTGGGGCATAGGAATTCATTCTTTTTTTCTTTTCTTTCCCCAAATATAGTCCGTCCCCCCACAAGGTCTGAGGGACAGTGGACCAGCCCTCTGCTGAAAAGGTTTGGTGACCCCTGGTCTGATTCTTTTTCAAAGCCATCCTCGTTGGTTGCCATCACTGCCTCCTGTGGCAAGGAGTTCCACAGCTTAATTATGTACAAAGAAGGGCTTTGTTTTTCCCGTCCTGAATCTTCCAACCTTCAGCTTCCTTGGAGGCCCACGAGTTCTAGTGATATGAGAGACAGAGAAAAACTGCTCCCTATACACTTTCTCTCAGCCAGACATCGTTTTATAAACTTCTTTCATGTTGCCTCTTCCTCGACGTTTCTCTCAAGTAAAGAGTCCCAAACGCTGCAATCTTTCTTGGTTGGGGACTTTCCTCACAGGGGAGGAAATCGCTGCATCTCCTCAATCGTTTGGGTTGCCCTTTTCGGAAACTTTTCCAATTCTGCAATATCCTTTCTGTGTGAGGCAGCACCTTTTCTGAGAGCGACCAAAATGCCGCAGGAGTTTTGCAAGCTCCTGAGTTCTCAAGAGCTCTCAATTGGGCAAGGTGTTGCACAAAGCCAGGGGGGTGCAGGGTGGGTGTCTGTTGTGTGTGTAAAAAAAGCTGGATGTTGTAGCCATGAGGTGGGCTTGTGGACTCAGCTCCAAGGTGGAGACTGCAAGCTAAGCCCCTCTCGGGCGCTGAGATTATCAGGTTGCACGCCTGGGATTCTGGGATAAAAGACCCTCCACCTTCAAGTGTCTGACTTGTAACCCAGAACTGTCTCAAACTGTAAAGGAAACTCACAGCTTCCCAAGGCAGGCAAAGAGCAGATTTAAAGAGAAACACGGCGGTCTTTAACTCCGAAAAACCAGGGACTGATTTTGTAGGCAGAACTAGGCAAAAAGAGTCAATGTAAGCCAAACTGTACAGTATTAACTATTGGTTGGAAGGGATGCAACACTTAAAAAAAATAAATTACAAAGTCCGTCTTTGGGTGATGAGAAATGACCTTTCTGTGGTTGCCAACAAAGAACAGAGAAGAGGCAGAGAATTTGCTGGCATCCGTCTGTCTCGGGAGACAGTGGAGAAGTGCTCCTTTGGGGTGAAGGCAAACTGTTGGACAGCTGCAGCACCTGCTGTGGCTGTAGAGACCGATAGGGGAGAGAGATGTTTTGTTGCAGCTGGGGCAGAGGAAGGCATCTGGTTGTGCTGCTGCAGATGCACCCGGACATTTCTCCTCTCAGCTCTCCTCCCAGAGGTCATTCCTCCTCTGGTCACTGCTATAGATGCACAACCTGACTGACTGTCTCCAGGCACTGCGGTCGTCTGCAAGGGATTCCCCCACACACACGGCGGGGCCAACATTGCCAGCCTTCGTGTAACGTCTGCAGACATCTTCATATTGCAGAGTCAGTCGGCCAACGGGCCTTGTGCCTGAAGCTAGCTCCCCACAGATAACATCCTTGAGGATCCTGCCGTCTTCCGTTCTGTGGACATGGCCAAGCCAGCGTGGACATCGCAGAGACAGGAGTGTGAATGGGCTGGGAATGTGGGCTGAAGAGAGCACATCTTCGAAACTGCCCTGCCCTGCGATGCTCAAAACCTTCCTGATGCAACACATGTGGGAGGCGTTGAGCTGGATGCTCTAGCAAAAAATCCCTTTCCTGAACTGGTCTCTGAACTGTTTTTTTAAAATAGGCACTTTCCCCCACCTATGGTGGCACTGCCCACAAGGATTCAAATTCTGGACAATGGTTTGCCAAGAAATGACCAAAATCCCTCAAAACACCCCATTCCAAATTCATTGCAGTTTTGTTTGTTAAATCTATGGGGCGACACACTGAAAGGTTTCAGCTCTCAGGACGCTGGTAGCTGCCAAAACCTCATATTCCCCCAAAATGGATGCAGGATTTGCAACTTCTGTTTTGTTATAAAAATATGTGGAGTTTAGCAATAGCTGAAAAAAACCCCTCATAAGTAACGTGTTACCAAACAGTGGCGGACAAAGCCATTCAGGCACCTGGGGCGCCGTGCCCAGGGGTGGGGCACGCTGTAGGCCTCGTGGTGAGTGCCACCCGGCATTTTGTCACCCCCCCTCAGTGGTGACACCCGGAGCGGCCCCCACACACCACACATACCCTTCCTCCGCCCCTGTTACCAAAGGTTCAGAGGACCTCAAAAGATGCTATTTGGTAGGATTTTATCTCATGTGCAACAAATTTAGAGACACAGGCCTTTCTCCCTACACTGCAACATCAAAACTGGCTTCCTTAATGGCCTTAAGTACTTCCTCATCCATAATATTCAATCTCTCTGTGATATACTGTGCTGTTTTTTTTGTACTTCTGCTCTTTCAATTAGGGCTGCCTCAGCAACTTTTGGGGTGTCCTGGTTTTTACCTTTCGAAATACGGCAACCCTGCTTTTGATTGTATTGATTTGTTTGGCTTATTTCAGGAACTTGATCAATGGGCAATTGAGGGCCAAGACAGAGCCCCCCCCCCCGCTTCCCCACTGAATATTCAGCAAGCAGGATGAGGCTGCAAAAATGGAGTTTTGGCACCCAAACCTGAAGATGATGAGAATTTTGAACATCCCTTGTTTTCTCCTCCCTGCAGCCCCGGCACACACAAACACACACACACAGAGCTCCTTTTGCAAAAGCACACTGCTTGTCAGATGCCGGCAATCGTGGCAAAGTGGGTCTGTGGATCCATTTCCAGGCTCTCTCATTATTAATCAGGCCTATCATTTTTGCCGGCTTACAAGCCGAGCCTCTAAATATTTCATCAGCCACCCGGAGTCGTTTCTCGCTGCCCGCCCGCCAGAAGACCGCCAAACAAAGGAGGCTGCGTCTCGACCCAGGAAGCCGCGGAACGGAAAGGTCTGCAGCCCCGAAACCTGATGCGCAACACCGATACCCACAAAGAGCCCCACTCCTCCTCCTGGGCAGAACATCAGGCGGGCTGGGACCCACGGCAGCGGTTGGCTTTCAAGGGGGCCTTTTGTGAAGGGGATGAATTGCACAGACCTGCCATTGTGCCCATTTCAAAGGCGCAGGGGCTCGTTTTTCCACTGCACCAGGTGGAACTGGAGAAGCGCTTTTTGCACAGGGAGGCACAAACAGCGCTGAAAAAAGCCTGGGGGGGTCAGATATTGGGGGGGTTGACAAGGCTGGGTGCAAAGGCAGGGCAAGGAACAGAAAAGGCACCAGACGTCCTGCTATGCATTGCAGGTTTGGGGGTTGGACTAGATGACCCCTGGGGTCTCTCCTACAGTTCTATGGCCCAGGTCCAGACCTACACCCTGGCTGGCTCCTCTTTTTAAGGTAATAAGAAGAGCCTGCTGGATCAGGCCAATGGCCCAACTTGCCCAGCATCCTCTTCTTCCAGGGGCCGACCAGATTCTCCCATGGGAAACCAGCAAGCAGGATTCGAACACAAGACCCCCCCTCCCCTCCTGCGGTTGCTAGCAACTGGGATTCTGAAACACAGCTGCCTCTGTGATAGGAATTCTGAGGTCTTAGGTATATGTTAAATGTTCACAAGTGTACCAACCAAGCACATACATAGATCAGCACAGGAAGACCGACCTGGAACCATTTTTGATTCTCAAACTGACCAAATGTTTTCTCTGCAAGGTCAAAGGAAAATCAAAAAGCCGGTCGGCCAATTGGTACCAAAGAGAGATAAGACGTTTTTTATGTATGCAACTACAGCAGCAAGAATCTTATTGGCAAAGTATTGGAAGATGCAAGAATTACCTACTCTGGAAGAATGGCAGACCAAGGTGACGGAATATATGGGACTAGCAGAGATGACCGGCAGAATCCGTGACCAGAGGAAGGAGACAGTGGAGGAGGACTGGAGAAAATTTAAAATATATCTTAAGAACTATTGCAAAATTGTGGACTGATAAGATGTTGGGGGTAAGAAATCAAGAAACACAGCTGTAAATTGTAAACTTTACGTAAATTTAAAAAGAGACTTGATTAAAAATTGACTGAAGGGTTGCTTAAAAAACTAGCAAAATGAGGATGTGGTGAAAGGAAGGTATGGGGAAGTCAAATTTTTGTTGTATGTTTTTGTTGTATGTTTTTGATGTATGTGTTTTGTATTGTCTTTTGTATGTGGAAAAAAACCAATAAAAATTATTATTAAAAAAAAAAAAAGGAAAATCAAAAAGCCTCCCCATTGTCTTTTCCTTCACAAATCCTGTCTTAAGGGTATGTCTGTCTGTGTATGAATAGGGTGTGAGCCTGTGACCTGGCTCAGGAACTAAGTATTTATCATTACAAAAAGACTGGCCAGGCTCTCCAGGGTATCCAATCAAGTAAGTATTAACAGGTAACCTGCCAGACAGGAGGTAAACAACGCACTCAGATTTCTGCTGTAGACCACCTTTTCTGTGATGTATGTATGATGTTTCTGGGGGTTGTTTTGGACTCCAAGGCAGGCAATTTAAAATGTCTATATAAGGCCTTGCGCGCCATTGTTCTGGGTTCCTCCTGCCTCCTGAGTGTGGTGAGCGAGGACCCTGTTGCAACAGTTCAATAAAGATCAGGCTTACTAGCTGCTTTGCTTCTCAATATTCTCTGGTTGGCCTCTGTTATTTCTCCTACCAATAGGGAACCTACATAAGAACTCTATATGGGCTCTTGGGTATCCCATAAGGGGGGGGGGAGGGCAGATTTTTATTTACAACACCTCCAACTGCGGAGGCAGAGGGTAGACATTGTGGCTAGTAGCCATCGATAGCCCTCTCCGCGAATTAGCCAAATCCTCTTTTTAAGCCAAATGAGACTTAACAATGTCCCACTGAGGACAGTCAGCACTCATGCTGGACACCTATGGGGTGGATGCTGCCTTCCCACGGTCTTTGCTAGGGGTGGGTGGCCCCCACAAAGGTATCCTGCAAATACGTGGAGAACCCAAAGAGGTCTGACTCAGCGGCAGGTTCTGGCGGGCTGGTTCAAACCCAGCCCAGCTGAGAGCATCTTCCCAAGCAAGCGCTGATAATGTTATGTTTGCCTTCTTATCTCCAACTTGGAATGCCACCCACCTCCTCCTCAGGTGGGGCCCCGACAGATGGCCCACCCCAAAATAGCATCAATATGGCTCCAGGAGCGACTGTTGACTCTTGGCTGTGAAATATCAGCGACTGAAACCCATTGACATAAGATGTGAAATGCAGGTATAAATACTTGGAGAATGCTCAGCAAATTTTCAGCCGTATGCGTGGGGGGGAGGATAACTTAATCCGTAGGGGGGGGTAACTTTGGGAGAAGAAAGGCCCAAGAGGAAACCCTACAGTGGTGTCCAAACTTTTTCCAAAGAGGGCCAGATTTGATGAAGTGAAGGGCCGACCAAAGTTGTTCACCTTTTTTTAGGATTGAAGTTGTTGAAGGTTTTTTTTAGGCTTTTACCCCAGGAAATAAACTGCCACAGGGGCCGGATTAAACTGACCGGCGGGCCGGATTAGGCCCCTGAAACAGACTTTGGGCATGCCTCCCCAAAAATCTGGAGTGGAGTCCCTAAGGCAGTTGGATGGCTCCTTGTATGGTGGTACCTCGGGTTAAGAACTTAATTTGTTCCGGAGGTCCGTTCTTAACCTGAAACTGTTCTTAACCTGAAGCACCACTTTAGCTAATGGGGCCTCCCGCTGCTGCTGCGCCGCCGGAGCACAATTTCCATTCTCATCCTGAAGCAAGGTCTTTAGCCCGAGGTACTATTTCTGGGTTAGCGGAGTCTGTAACCTGAAGCGTATGTAACATGAGGTACAGTGGTACCTCGCAAGACGAATGCCTCGCAAGAGGAAAAACTCGCAAGACGAAAGAGTTTTCCGTTTTTTGAGTCGTTCCGCAAGACGAATTTCCCTATGGGCTTGCTTCGCAAGACGGAAACATCTTGAGAGTTCTTGAGAGTTTGTTTCCTTTTTCTTAAAGCCGCTAAGCCGTTAATAGCCGCTAAGCCGCTAAGCCATTAATAGCCGTGCTTCGCAAGACGAAAAATCCGCAAGACGAAGAAACTTGCAGAACGAATTAATTCCGTCTTGCGAGGCACCACTGTACTGCCTCCTTCGGGCAACTCCTGCTGCCAAGCTGCTGCCAAACGTCTTGCACATACAGAAGCAATGTTTGACATTGTTTGGCATAGAATCTTTAGAATTTATGGGAGAAAAATCCATCAGAGCATTTTCCGTAGATACATACACACAGAGAGTTTTAATTAGGCCAGAGGTTTCCAACCTTTTTGAGTCCCTGGCTCCCTCAACCAACTACATTCTTTCTGTGGCACTCCTGTGGGGCTCAGGACCCCAATTATGTCCCTTGCAGAGCTGGCAGCCCCTCACCCCTTTTTGAGCACCGTCCCTTGTGGAGCGTTCCCTCAGCGTCCTCTCCTCTCCCCTCTCCTTGGGAGTCCTCTGGGCAGCCGCACCTGCAGCCCCTGGTCTCTGAGCTGCCCCGCACCCTGCCCCAAAGAGAGGCGCCTTCTCACACTGCCCCACAGGGGCCTAGGAATTACCCCCTGGCCTGCCCCAGAGGCACCATTCACCTGCAGAGCGTGTGGGCAGGGCTGCTGCAACAGACAGTTGTGCAAGCCTTTGGGAGGCAGAGTCATGAGAGGGCATCAGAAGAGGGAGGCAAGGAAAGCGGGACAGAGGCCAGTGTTGTCCGCAGCACCCCTGACCATCATTCAAGGCACCCCAGGGGGCCACAGCACACTGGCTGAAAACCACTGAGGCTCCCAGGAGTCTCTGAGCTGCTTCCCTGCATTATCCACTAGGTGGCAGCACTGTAGATTTTATGAAAGCAGATATAATGACACAGAATAAAACCCTTTTGGTACCTATAAGAACAGAGTGCATCTGGGTAGGCAAACCTAGGCCTGGGGGCCGGATCTGGCCCAATCGCCTTCTAAATCTGGCCCGCGGACAGTCCGGGAATCAGCGTGTTTTTACTCTGCTTCGGCTGGGGAGGGCGGGATATAAATAAAATTTATTATGATTATTTATTATGAGTAGAATGTGTCCTTTTATTTAAAATGCATCTCTGGGTTATTTGTGGGGCATAGGAATTCGTTCATTTCCCCCCAAAAAAATATAGTCCAGCCCCCCACAAGGTTTGAGGGACAGTGGACCAGCCCCCTGCTGGAAAATTTGCTGACCCCTGATTTAAAGCACCACTGAATTATTATTATTATTATTATTATTATTATTATTATTATTATCCGACTTGATGTGCTAAGTAACTGTAGGACTGGAAGAGGACTGGGGGCTCCCCTCTGATGTCTCACTTTAACAGTGGCACACAATTTCCCTTGGTGCACCTCAGCCTTCCCTCACCTGGTACATTCCAGATGCTTTTGAACTACAACTCCCATCATCCCCAGTTTGCTCGGGGCTTCTGGGAGCACTGCTGAAGTTGAGTGCTACAAATGCAGTCGCCCTCAGATTATCAAAAAAGTACCTTCTGCAGTGCATTTCCCCACCTGCTAGCAGGCAACCTAACAGTTCAAAAGCACGTCAAAGAGCAAGTAGATAAATAGGTACCACTCCGGCAGGAAGGTAAACGGCATTTCCGTGCGCTGCTCTGGTTCGCCAGAAGTGGCTTAGTCCTGCTGGCCACATGACCTAGAAAAACTGCGGACAAACGTCGGCTCCCTCGGCCACTAAAGCAAGATGAGCACGCAACCCCAGAGTCGTCCACGACTGGACTTCACTGTCAGGGGTCCTTTACCTTCTTTAGCCGGCATCGTTCGACACCTCTTGATTTCACACAAAGATAAAATCTGTCAGATAAAATGTTTGGTTAACTAAAAGTAAGAAAAGCCCCTCTGGGCCAGACAACAGGGGCATCTAGCCTGGCATCCTGCTCCCCTGGGTTGCCCACAGGATGCTGGCCTGATCCAGCAGGCGCTCAGGCCGCTTTCGAGACCCAGCCATCCTGCCTGCCCACGGTCTCCGCAGCAGCGAGGCCTCTAGGGGTCCCCCCGGCTGCCTTTGAAGCCAGGCCCGGCTTCTTCGTGCCAATTAGGCCGCCAAGGAAGCAGGAATACATTTCCATCGATTTACATTTTGCTATTTGATCTCATCTGGGAAGCGCTCCCTTTGATCCCCGGGAAAAAGCGAGCCTCTCTCCTCTCCGCCAAGGAACCGATTGGTGCGATGCGTGCTCAAAACACCCGGCAGCTTATCTGCCATTACGCCGAATAAAAGCAAACCTCTATTTTCCTGGCTGGCTCCTGAAACTCATCTGGGGATAACCGGCGCTTGTTTCGCGGGAGACGGAGAGATTACGCCACGGATCCTGCAGCGCCGCTTGCCCTCCCCAAGGAGAGGTGTGCAGCTTTGGCTCCAGCAAGCCATCTGCACGCTCTCGTCACTCCAATTCAACACATTTCTTCACTTCCTTGACTGAGCCGGACGCTAAGCTCCTTGAAGGCACAAATCTCCCTCTTTTCCAGATATTTTTGGAAACACTCGGTCCTGCCACACAAAAAGGTGCACTCTGGAGATTTTACTTTTCTGGACTAAGCGGCAAAGGATTGTTCTCTGCAGTGGGTAGGCAACGGCTGCGCTCCTAACCAGAGCCAGCTGCGTGGCCTGGACTTGCCAGCACATGCACAAATCGTAGAGGGAAAGTGGATTTTGCAGAAGCTGGGAGGACACCGTACTGACTTCAGTCTCACAACTGAAACGCTCGTGGATTAGAAAAGCAAAGGTTTAGTGCAGCCTTAAGATGACAAACCCCACATTCGAAAATTACCGTATTTTTCGCTCCATAAGATGCACTTTTTTCCTCCTAAAAGGTAAGGGGAAGTGTCTGTGCGTCTTATGGAGCGAATGTGTGGTCGATCGCTGGCTCCCTATCCGGCCCCTTGCCCAGGCCTCCATTTTTGAATGTTCTGCAGACAGAGGCTGTTTGTTTCCCCAGCGACAGGGGACTGGCTGATTAGATTATCTGTCTGAAAACTGTAGAAATGGCTCCCTTTCCTTTCCTAAAGAAGCTGCAGAACTGTGAGTGGAACCCCATAAAACCAGGACTTTTCCCCCTTGCAAAAGAAGCTGCGCAACTTTGAGCTGATCCTCAAAAAACCGGGGTTTTCCCCCCTTTCCTCCTCTAAAACCTAGGTGCGTCTTATGGTCAGGTGCATCTTAAGGAGCAAAAAATATGGTAGATCCCTTGATTGAGAACATAAGAGCCTGCTGGGTCAGGCCAGTGGCCCATCTAGTCCAGTCTCCTGTGCTTGCAGTGGCCAACTGGATGCCCCCGTGGGGAACCCCCAGGCAGGATCCGTGCGCAAGAGCAACTCTTTCCTGCTGTGGTTGCCAACAACTGGCATTCGGAAGCACTGATGCCTCTGACCGTGGTGGCAGGGCAGAGCAATTGTGGCCAGGAGGCATGGACAGCCCTCTCTTCCTCCTTCTGGCGGTTCCCTCCCTGCGAGAAGCCAAGTTACAGGGAACCAGGCAGAGGGCCTTCTGGGTGGTGGCACCCGCCCTGTGGAACGCCCTCCCACCAGATGTCAAGGAAATAAACAACTATCTGACTTTTAGAAGACATCTGAAGGCAGCCCTGTTTAGGGAAGTTATTAATGACTGATGTTTTATCGCTTGAATATTATTTTTATTAATATTAATATTCTGTTGGGAGCCGCCCAGAGTGGAAACCCAGCCAGATGGGCAGGGTATAAATAAATTATTATTATTATTATTATCTTTATTTTTTATTCTTTTTCATTAAGCCCTTTGTTGAACAGTCACAATGCTTTTAGGTTGGATACTGTATACAGGTTCTTTGGAACGGTTCTAGCAATACTGTCTCAGTTCTCTGGAGAAAGCAACTGCCTTGTGGGGCTCTGCTCCCTGAACCAGCTAACTCTCCAGTATCTGTGTCCCATTAACCACACAGGGAAAGGAGTCTCTCTTCATGCTTTCTGGTGCAGATAAGGTTGTTCATTTCGCACTCCACAACCAGCTTCCCATCTGCTCTTCGTCTTTTTGTTGCCATCTCTTTACTCATCCCATTTCTGCAACTGATCGAATGTCCCATCATCTAATGCCACAACGCTCTTTACTTTCCGATGATCTGCAGTGGTCTCATCAAACTCCCCCCCCCCCTTTGAAGGAAATCTCAGTGTTCCTTAAACTGCTTTCTCTTTTGATGGTTATAATGTCTCCATTGTGATTGACGATCACGTTGGGCATGGCAACAGCAGCCATCTTCCTGGTGGCAAAGTCTGCGCCAAGTTCTTTCAGATAGTCATCAAATTTTTCAGTGGAAACCGGCTTCCAAGTTCCCAAAAACTGTTCCCACATGATGTAGGATTAACTAAGCCTCCTGAAGAACTTCTTACAAGTTCGACTAAGCACCACAAAGAGCACAGCACCTCATGGTCATCTACTTAATGGCTTCCACTGAGCCTCTTCAGAAGGTCAGCGGTTCGAATCCCCGCAACGGGTAGTGTCTGACTCTTCGTGACCTCCTGGACCAGAGCACGCCAGGCATCCTGTCTTCCACTGCCTCCCGCAGTTTGGTCAAACTCATGCTGGTAGCTTCGAGAACACTGTCCAACCATCTCGTCCTCTGTCGTCCCCTTCTCTGTGTGCCCTCCATCTTCCCCAACATCAGGGTCTTTTCCAGGGAGTCTTCTCTTCTCATGAGGTGGCCAAAGTATTGGAGCCTCAGCTTCAGGATCTGTCCTTCCAGTGAGCACTCAGGGCTGATTTCCTGAAGAATGGAGAGGTCTGATCTTCTTGCAGTCCATGGGACTCTCAAGAGTCTCCTCCAGCACCAGAATTCAAAAGCATCCATTCTTTGGCGATCAGCCTTCTTTGTGGTCCAGCTCTCACTTCCATACATCACTACTGGGAAAACCTGCGCTCATGGCTACCTCTTGACTATTTTTGCTGCCACACAGGGGCCACACAGGGGCCAGGGAGAAAGAGAGGGAGAAATTGCAGCTCTGCTAGCCATGTCATAACGGCCAGACCGCAGGTCTCCCGAAATACTTAGCTGGCATCGCTGAGCAAGGAAGAGAGAGCCGTTTTTAGCCTCTGACGTAAAGTCAACCAGTAAGTGCACTTTAGGGCAATTACATGGCTTTCAAATCGAAACGAGTGCTTGGAGTATCCCAAAGAGGGTAAGAGGATATCTTGCCTGTTTCTCCGCGCTGACGCAGCTGCAATCATAACAGCAGCAGCCTTTGGTTCAGGTCCTGCCCTCCAGAGCAGGAGAAATCAGCCTTTGAGATACAGGATTTGAAGATGGCTATTCAACACTGCCAGGAATCTCAAGCAGGGAGAGCGGTGCTGTCGCACTCAGGTCATGAGAACATAAGAAGTGCTCGACGGATCAGGCCAAAGGAGGCCCATCTTAGTCCAGCACCCTGCTCTCCTCACGGTGGACATGAGCGCATGGACGCCCTCCTCACACCCAGGACGGATAAAATAAAGTAGCTCTTCACATAGCCACTGATAGATCTCTCCTCCAAGAACATGTCTGATCCTCTTTCTTTCTTTTCCTTTTTTAAAAAATTGTCTTCATTGGTTTAAAATACAATCATACGTTACTGACGGGTACAGCAGAGTTGAACCCGAAAAGAAAAAAGAAAAAAAGAAAGAAACAAGAAAAAAATGCATAAAAAGAATTAACAAGAACAAAACCAGTTAAAAAAGCCAATTATTTATTTAGCATCATATCTTATCCAATAAAGTCTTCTGAGAAAAACTTCCTATCGTTCTCATTGTACTTTTTATGTCGTCATGATTTTATTGCACAGTTTGTTTTATAACATTTTCTATTTATTCCTCTAAGATGTTTGTTTGTTTCATTTGTTTATTATATACAAGTATCGTTCAATTCTGCTAGGATAATATCGTTATTACAAAATATCCTTATATATTCCTTGAATAGTTTCCGTTCTCTGTTATGCTTTTTGGTTCGGGGCTCCCCTGCCTTTTCCAGTCAGCTTTGCTAACTGAAAATACTCAGCCATGAGTGTTTGCCAATCTATTATTGTTGGTGATCCTCTTTCAAAGCCATCCAGGTCAGTGACCCTCACTGCCTCCTGTGGCAGGGAGTTCCACAGATTAACGAGGTGCTGCATGGAGAACGACATCCGTTCAAGTGTCCCGAAAGCTCCTCCGTTCAGTTGCCATCCCTGTGACCTGACGACCCGAAGAAGAATCTGGTTCAGCACCCTGTACTCAGAGGAGCTAACCAGGAACCTCTTGGGGAAAACCCAGAAGCTGGACCCGAGTGCGAAAGCATCTCTCCCCTCCTGTGGTTTCCAGAAACTGGTTTTCAGCAAGTGCAGAGGCCGAGCTGGACCGTGATGACTAGTGGTTAGATCTCGCATGCAGGCTTCCCACTGGGGCGACTGGTTCACCACGGTGGGAATAGGATCCTGGGTGAGATGAGCCCCCGTGGGCCTGATCCAGAAGCCAGGCTCTTCTTCTGATGCTCTTAGGCCTTGGATGAGCAGTTCTGACTCCAAAGTTACATGGCTTTCAGCAGACAGAGTCTGTGACAGGTTCCTGGGAGCACCAGAGAGCCATCAAAAAAACTGAGCTCACAGTCGTGTCACACTTGGCTGCTATTTTTACGCTCTTAGAGAGACGAAGTGTTGGCACCTTGATCTGTTTCCCGTGCAGGTAATTGCGTCTCGCTTCGCAACAGCTGCTGGAATCTGCACAAACCGCTCCATGCGCTCTTGGCAGGGAATTAAAATTGATGGTTTCCTACTAATACCACTTTTTTAAAAAAACCCACCTCTTCTTATTTTAATACTTAATCCTTCTGACATCCCAGGAGGGGATTCAACAGCCCTTTTCCCAAAGCTGGTCCAAGAAAGGTTGACGTCCCTCATTCGTAATGGGTCAGAGCATGGTGCTGATTGCGCCAAAGTTGCAGGTTCGATCCCCGTATGAGACAGCTGCATATTCCCGCAGTTTCCAGTAAAGGCTTTGCTGCCTCTGACTTTTGGAGACAAAAAACAGCTATCATGGGTAGCGGCCTTTGATCACCCTCTCCTCCTCCATGAATTTGTCGAATCCTCTTTTAAAGCCATCCAAGTTGGTGGCCATCCCTATCTCCAGTGGGAGGGAGTTCCACAGTTTAGCTCTGCACTGCATGAAGATGTCCTGAATCTTCCAACATTCAGCGTCACGGGATGCCCCCAAGTTCTAGCGAGAGGGAGAAAAAGGCCTCTCTGTCCCCTTCCTCTGAGAAAACCCAGCTGACATTTGCTGGGATTCAGCGGTGAGCAGCAAGTTTCCCCGCAGGGAAGCGGCAGGGGAAAGCGAAGTGTGTGCTCGTCCTTTCTCTAAACTTAAAATGTTTCAACCTTTCTTCTTAGGGGAGCTACTCCATCCCCTCCATCGTTTGGGTGGCCCTTTCCTGAACCTTTTTCCCCCAACTGTGTGATGAATTGTCGCCAGCAGCCGCTTCCAAACGGCAGGCAGCAAAGACAGCCTCTGATTCCCAATTGCTGGAGACGCCAGGAGGGGAGAGTTGCTCTTGTGCTCGGATCCTGCTTGCAGGGTTTCCTATGGTGAGAACAGGATGCGAGACTAGGCGGGCCCTTGGCCAGATCCAGCAAGGCCCTTCTTATGGTCTTATGTGGATGATGAATCAGCGCAGCTTGTAGGACAGCCATGCCCTTTGCTTCCTCCTCCTCTTAGTCCCCCATCAGCGCCAGCCATGTGGCCGACTCTGCCCTTGGGGGAGCAAGAGAAGACCCCACGGCAGCCAGGCGGCAGCAGCAGCACAGCAGGGAAAACAGGCAATGGGGCTGGGCGGGCAAAGGAAGTTTCTGTGCCCGCCAGCGGGATGCATGCAGCAGATCCGGGTTCTCTGCAGAACAGGGCAAGGAATCACTCAGCTGCGAGTCAATATTGACTCTCTCTAGGGAGCTGGGAGATGACAAGGAGGAGAAAGCAGGCATGTCGGTGGCAAGCACCCATTTCCAGGCCATAGTTCAGCGGTAGAGCACCGCTTTGCAGGCAGGTTCAACCACCGCTGGCATATCCCAGTAGGGCTGGGAGAGACCCCTGTTTTCCAAAACTCTGGAGAGCACCTGCCAGCCAGTGTGGACGAAGCTGAGCTCGATGGGCCAAGGGTCCGATTTGGTAAATGGCAGATTCCTATTGCAGAATCATAAACTTCAGCTCCACTGCAATGCATGGATCACAGCTGAAGGTTCCTATGTTCCCCGTTATTTATCTATTTATTTTGTGCATTGGCATAGGTGGTCTAACCCAATTTAATCCCCTGAGAGGCTGGTCAGGGTGAGAGGCAGTGGCAGGCCCAAGGTCACCCAATGAGCTTCATGGCCAAGTGATGGCATCTGAACCCTGGTCCGACACTCTAGCCACTACCCCACACTGCCTCTCATAAGACTCACAAGCCATACGATTCATTAGAGTCACAATTTAGGGAAAGGGCGGTGACTCGGTGGTAGGTCACCTGCTTGGCCTGCAGAAGGTGCCTGGTTCGAGCCAAAGCGTCTCCAGGTAGGGTTGGCGAAAGCTCCCCTGCCTTAAACCCCAGACAGCTGCTGCCAGCCTGTGTCACACAATACTGACCTAGGTTAACCAGTGGTTTGTCTTGGTATAAGACAGCTTCCGGTGTTCCTAAGCCTCAAATCCCAAATCTGTTCTGGCACCTCAGGCTTTCTGAGGGCTGAGCTTCGCAGAGAGTGGCTGAGTTATACAGTCCAGAACTCATTGTGTTTGCGCAGAGGTAAATCCATAGAGGTCGTAGGAACATGGAACTGGGGAATTGGACCCCGGACAGAGGGTCATCCCAACCTCTGTTTACAAACCTCCAAAGAAGGAGAGTCCATTCCACTGAAACCCATTGCACTGAAATCCTACAGAGCAGCAGCTCAAACACCTAAGGAAGACACACAGATATACTGCAAAAGAAATGACGAAGCGGATGCCAGGATGAGCCTGAGTTTGTATGGGAACACCTAGACAGGACACACAGCCTTACCGATTCAGGAGAATCTTCCCTCCTTGCACGGGGCAGCTGCGTCTTCCCGCCTTGCAGGGCGTCGGATCCTTGGGTCCTTTCTGATTCTCCAATTCTGTGATTCTCTGATTTCCAAGCCCTCTTCAATGAGCCCCAGGCCCAGAGTGGAGAAGTGGTGGAATGCAAAATCCCCTGAACCGATTTGCCCTCTGGAATCCACCTCGAACGGAGCCTGCTTTTATCCTCTTCAGCTGGAAGATGTCCACCAGCTGATACGAAGTTCTTGGCCCTCTGCTCTCCCTCCCTCATGCCAGCCAGCAATCGAGCACCAGCGCAAAGCTCTGAGTGTGATTCCAAAGAGGCAAGTTTCCTTTCCTGGGCTTTGGCTGCGAGAGGGGCCAAGGGGAGCGCCATTCGGGGCTCCTTGCCTGTCACAGAATCGTAAAATTGTAGCGTTGGAAGGAACCCCAAGGATCATCTAGTCTAACCCCTTGCAATGCAAGAATCTCAGTAGGTGGAAGGGGACCATCTATTCAGTCCAGCCTTGGCTACACAGGCCGGCAGCACCTCTCCGGGGTTTCAGGCACTGGGAATTGAACCAGGGTCCTTCTGCATGCAGCGCAAGGACTCTACCACTGAGCTAAGATGCTAGTCCTCATAGTTTTGAATGAAGGGTTCAACCAGGAACCCAACCAGGAGGGAGTTGCTGTATAGGGAGCCAGACCGTCGGCCTCTCTAGCCCAGTTTTGTGTACACCAGCCAGGATTTTAGATTAGTCTTTACCCAGTCCTGCCTGGAGACTCTGGGGGTTGAGCCCGAGGTCTTCTGCATGCAGCGGTGCTTAGCTGAGCACCTCCAAACACTGGGCCTGAGAACAATGAGGTCCAACACATTGGGTTCCGCTTCCCAGCACACCCTGAGCTGAACAGAGCAGAAGTCCCTGCCTTCTCTCCTTTCCACATCGTCACGGCCGACCCCAGCGACCAAGACATGTGTCAGGAGAGGTTCCCGACATCCAAAATGATGGCCTGTTTCATTTAATTACAGTTGTGGGCTTCACTTCTGAAGAGTGCTGCCAGTAACCACAGGGAGGGGAGAAAGGCAGGGCGTGGGCAAGGCAGCGAAACGGCAAAGTATAGGTGTGCGGCTTGAAGATGGGCTGCTTGTAAAGGGGGCCTGGCGACGTGGCGCAGGATGCCCTCGGGCCTGGCAGCCTTCAGCTGAGTCTGCTACTCACTGGCAAGGCGGCAGCCTCTGTGCCCCTGCTCTGGACAACCCTGGAAGAATTGCGCCACCAACACCAGACAGGCGTTTTCCTGCAATCCTCTCTCCATGTTTGCAGAGCTCTAGGAGGAGCCTGGCTGCAGGATCAGGCCAATGGCCCACCTAGTCCAGCATCCTGTTCTCACAGTGGCCGACCAAGAAGCCTGTGGGAAACTCGCAAGCAGGATTCGAACACAAGACCAATCTCCGCTCCTGGGGTATCCAGCAACTGGTATTCAGAAGCATTGCTCCTTCCATCCACAGAGGCAGAACATAGCCATCCTGGCTAGTAGCCGTCGACAGCCATCTCCTCCTCCATGAATTTCACAGAATCATAGAATTCTAGAGTTGGGAGGGACCCCAGGGGTCATCTAGTCCAACTCCTTGCAATGCAGGAATACGCAGATGGCCTGCACACGGATCGAACCCACAACCTGGGTGTTACCAGCACCGGGCATCTCCTTTCAAAGCCATCCTAGTTGGTGGCCCTTGCTGCTTCCTGTGGGAGGGAGTTCCACAGATTAATCACATGCTGCCTGAAGAAGGACTTCCTTTGCTCCCTCATGAATCTTCCCACATTCAACCAGTTCTAGCGTTACACGGGAGGGAGGGAAAACTCCCCCTCCGTCCACTTTCTCCCTGCCATGTTTGGTTCTATAAATCCCATCGCCTTGCCTTTTCTGGGGACTGAAAAATCCCAAACGTTGCAAACTTTCCCAACAGGTGTGAGTTGCTCGCTCCCCTTGGTCTGGTCCACATCAACAGTCCAGCTAGGGCATCATTCTGGTTCTTCCGGATGAGTCTCAAGGTAAGAGGCAGGCACCGCCAAGGAGAGGACAGGAGACCTTTCCAGGGTCTTGTCCTCATGGACTCAGAGCGGACTGGTTGGACCATCCTCTGCAAGCATCTCTCCACGATCCTCCTTGCCCTTCCTAGGGGGGAATTGTGGTGTTGGTTGTGGGGTGGATTTGCATTTAGGAAAGTTGCCCAGTTTGTTCAAAGGCTGGTGGTTCTGCCTCAACATTGGCAGAATCCGGAAAAACGGGTTGGGTGAGAATCGAAGCATGAGAAGGACCAGGTGCAGAGCAGGGATGAGAGGGAGGGAGGGAATAGGAGGAAAGTTCATGAGAAAGAAGATATGGAAGAAGATATGGAAAGGTTCTTCTCTGTCTCTCGTAATGCTAGAACTCGCAGATATCCCATGAAGCTTCGAAGATTCAGGACACCTGGAAGGAAGTCCTTCTCCACGCAGGGCACAGTTAAACTATGGCCTCGTCCCCAAATCCCCAGCTCTGCTTGTCCCATGGCTAGAAAGAACAGGTCAGAGCGGTTTTCCCCTTGTTGCGCTCCGTTCCCAAAGAAAACCCGCGATTTAGCTCTAACGGGAACAGCTTTCCGCAGAAAACCCGAATGCTGTTTGCTCTGACTGAGTGCTAAAGAGTAGGAGAGCGAAAAAGCCCCATGAAGCATTTTTGTTAGGGATTGTAGGGAAAGACCTGCCAAGGAAATTGAAGAACATATTTACGTATGTGACAACGGCAGCAAGAGTCTTAATAGCGCAAGGATGGGAGAACGAAGAAGTCCCGACAAAAGAACTGCGGCAAGGGAAACTGATGGACTATGTGGAACTGGAGAAATTGACGTATAAATTACGTGAAAAGGAGTCGCGGCCGACTCTGGGGTTGCAGCGCTCATCTCGCTTTATTGGCCAAGGGAGCCGGCGTCCAGCTTCCGGGTCATGTGGCCAGCATGACTAAGCCGCTTCTGGCGAACCAGAGCAGCGCACGGAAACGCTGTTTACCTTCCCGCCAGAGCGGTACCTATTGATCTACTTGCACTTTGACGCGCTTTTGAACTGCTAGGTTGGCAGGAGCAGGGGCCGAGCAACAGGAGCTCACCCCTTCGCGGGGATTCGAACCGCTGACCTTCTGATCGGCAAGTCCTAGGCTCTGTGGTTTAACCCACAGCGCCACCCGCGTCCCTATTGGTAACATATAGACAGACAAATTAAGGATCATTACAATTTGATAATACACAGAAAATAACATGTTCTTTAAAACCAGAGAGAGGAGCTGAGCAAAGTCCGAGAGGGTGGGTTTCTTTTAGGGAGGGGGGAGGGAAAATTGGGGGGGTGAGGATGATATGTTTTTGATAAATTGTTATGTTGAAATTTTCAATAAAAACTATTTTTAAAAAGAAGAAGAAGCAGCCCCATGCTTGGCCACCAAATTGGATGGCTTTGAAAGAGGATTGGGCGAATTCATGGAGAAGAGGATGGCTGTTTCTGAATACCAGTTGCCGGAAACGGCAGGAGTGGAGAGGGGTCTTGTGTTCAAATCCCAATTGCGGGTTTCCCACAGTCACCTGTTTGGCCATAGTGAGAAGCGGACTCTGGACTAGATGTGCCATTTGGGCCTGATCCAGCAGGATCTTCTCCTCTTCTTTTGCCCTACTGGTTTACAATCTAGCCAGGCAAAGGCCAGAGGTTTTTACACGCACGTAAACACGCACGCCCCTCCATCCAGTTCAACAGCAGAATTAAAGTCTGGGCAAAACCACTGGAGGAAGTTGCAGAGCAGAGCCCCTGAGGGGTGTGGCCTGGGGGAAAGGGGTGTGGCCAGGAGAGAGTCTCAAGGGCCAGAGAGAGACACCCAGAGGGCCACATTTCGTCTCTGGGCCAGAGGTTCTCCATTCCTGTTTTGGAGAAACGTGAGATAGAGGATGGTGAACAAATAACAAAATGGTGCATGTATATTTTTGTTACACACTGAGCTCTCACTGTTGCACAAATCGAAACAAAATAAATTAAATTAAATTAAATTAAAAAATTCCTTCCAGTAGCACCTTAGAGGCCAACTAAGTTAGTTATCGGTATGAGCTTTTGTGTGCATGCACACTTCTTCAGATACACAAATGTGTGCATGCACACTTCTTCAGTTGCGCAAATGCGTAATTTAATCCCTTCAAGGTCTGAGAGCTCAAAGCTGCGGCTCAAGGCTGTTTCCATGAAATGCTGCCTCTCTCGGCATCCGCACAAATCATTATCCTAGCAAAAGGGTAGGGGAACCGTTCTCCAGCCAGCAGACACAAACTCCCACTCCACCCCCTTCAAAATCTGCGAGCTGCCGGCCCGATCAATGCCCCATTTCCAGCGCTGGCACACTTTCTGAGCTTGAAAACTTCCCACGAAGGAGAGTCACCCACTTTCCAAGGGAGCTCTTACCCTCAGAAAGGTCTTCCTAGTGTTTAGTCGTAATCTCCTTTCTTGTAACTCCTTCAGGTATACTGGACCGAGGCCGTTTAGGGCTTCAAAGTTCAGCACCAACAATTTGAATTGTGCTTGGAAATATCCTGGGAGCCAATGTAGGTCTTTCAGGACCGGTGTTATGTGGTCTTGGCGGCCGCTCCCAGTCACCAGTCTAGCTTTCAGCTTGTCAACATCCTTTTTAAATTGTGGCGCCCAGAACTGGACACAATATCCCAGGTGGGGATCTGACCAAGGCAGAATAGGGTGGGACTATTCCCTGAACACTATACTGAGTTGGGCTGCATTATGTCTAAGGTCCCTTTTTCAAGTGGGAATTGTCTTTGAGGCTGCATCCTCGTCTGTCAAACACATGCCATCAAGGAGCGACAGCCTGTGTGGTTTGTGTGAATCATGCCTTTCCACATATCCATAATGACAGGGAACAGCAGGATGCGAGCGGCGCCCACATTTCATGTCAGTTGGGAAAACTCAGCTAATGTTGTTTGGAAGCAGATCAGGGTGGCTGTTTAAACATTAACTAACAGGCAGAGTCTCATAAGTGAGACGTGTCATTTGATGCCAAGATGAGCCAGGCTATCGGCTGTTCCCAGAACCGGCTCCCTGCCAAAACCTTTCAGGGTTAGATTGCGCTCCATGACGTATCCTGAACATCTATTGAGGGAGAAACTGACCGGGGAGGGAGGCAAGAGAGGTGAATGGCAGGTGCTCAAACAAAACAAGGCCCCTTCTCTCTTCCACGCAATCTGTTCATTTATTACGCCGATAAGGAGCGTCATAAAATAATCTTATCTAGCCTCTGTCCGAGTCCAAGAAAATAAAACAACCCTAAAGCTATATACTGCAATCGAGCCACGATAAGATTATAAGCGGGAACCGGAAGAGAAGCCCAAATGCAAAACCAGCACAATAAAATATAAATTAAGCCTGCCACTGATAACATGAGGACTTGATCTTAAAAGGATGGGGAGAATCAGGAAAACCTTAACCTAAAGAACCGCAAAGGGGGTGTTGGGTGGGTTTCTCTTGGGAGAGCGTTCCATAGATGTGGGGCACCACCAAAGGGGGGTCTCTCTTGTTGCCCCCCCTCTGAGGTTCAGGTTGAGGGACCCCACAGAGAAGGGGCTTCCTAGACCTTAGGATGCAGGGAGGTGTGTAAGGGACGGGGTCTTAAGTACAGAGGTCTCAAGTCATGAAGGGTTCTGGGCTTGTTGTTGTTTAGTCATTTAGTCGTGTCCGACTCCTCATCACCCCATGGACCAGAGCACGCCAGGCCCTCCTGTCTTCCACTGCCTCCCACAGTTTGGTCAGACTCATGCTGGTGGCTTCAAGAACACTGTCCCACCATCTCGTCCTCTGTCGTCCCCTTCTCCTTGTGCCCTCCATCTTTCCCAACATCAGGGTCTTTTCCAGGGAGTCTTCTCTTCTCATGAGGTGGCCAAAGTATTGGAGCCTCAGCTTCAGGATCTGTCCTTCCAGTGAGCACTCGGGGCTGATTTCCTTCAGAATGGATCGGTTGGATCTTCTTGCAGTCCATGGGACTCTCAAGAGTCTCCTCCAGCACCAGAATTCAAAAGCATCCATTCTTCGGCGATCAGCCTTCTTGATGGTCCAGCTCTCACTTCTGGCACCTCGCCTCAAAAAGAATATTGTGAAGTTGGAAAAGATTCAGGAAAGGGCAACCAAAATGGTCAAGGGAGGGATTGGAGCGACTCCCTTATGAGGGAAGGATGCAGAATTTCATAAATGTCTATCTTGTCGCCTCCAGGACTTGGGGGGACTTCAGTGACTCCACTAAATTTCTTCCCTTCCCTTCCCTTCCATTTCTACAGTAGTTTTCTTACAGATTGTCTGCAAGCTGAAAGCAATAAACCTGAGAAAAATGTTTTGGGAGGGGGGTATTTTTTGCACCCACTCAGATCACATGCAAGCTAAGTGCCTCAAGCGTTGTGATCTCCGTCCTCCTGATTCAGCACCTGCTCTAAGGTCTGTGGTCTCAGCAAGGCACTTTTAGCAAAGCTTATCTTAATGAACGCCAGAGCAGTCAGGGTCTTGAAATGTCTCTGTTCCCGGGAAAGATAGATCTGGAGTATATGAAGCAGAAGAGCGGGGAACGATCACGGTAATGAAAATAAATGTGGGAAAGCAGAGGATGAGTTATACCTGCCCAAAAGGTGTAAAGGACAGTTTTGCGGATGATGCCTAGAGAGGACTCTGCTGACTCTGGTGCACAGCTGTGCTGGCTCAGGATGATGGGCTTTGTACAGTGGGACCTTGGTTCCCAAACTTAATCTGTTCCGGAATCCGTTCCAAAACCAAAGCATTCCAAAACCAAGGCACGCTTCCCCATAGAAAGTAATGCAAAATGGATTAATCCGTTCCAGACTTTTTTTAAAAAAACCTAAAACAGCAATTTAACATGGATTTTACTTTCTAAAGAGACCATTGATCCATAAAATGAAAGCAATAAACAATGCAGTCACACTATCAGTCAGTAGCTGAACTGGGTTCCACACAGTCACAAAAACAAAACAAAAAAAGAGCCACAAAACCACAAAATAAATAGCAAAAACAGACTGACCTCAGCGTAACACTCACAAAGGAAGTGTGGCACTCAAAACGGAGCACGTTCGGCTTCCGAGAAAAGTTCACAAACCGGAACACTTATTTCCGGGTTTGCAGTGTTTGGGTTCCAAGTTGTTTGAGAACCAAGGCGTTTGAGAGCCAAGGTACCACCGTACAGTGGACCCTCCAGATATGAATTTAATTCGTTCCGGGTGTCCGTCTGCGCCCTGAAAATTCTGTAAGCAGAGGTGCCGCTTCTGTGCACATGCGCACACACGAAACCTGGAAGAATACTCTTCCGGGTTTGCTGCGTTCGCAACCCGAAAGTTGCATTACCCGAAGGTAACGTAACCCGAGGGTCCACTGTAGTCTGAAATGCCCGGACCATGTTTGCAGGGGCTGATGGGAGTTGTAGTCCGGAACTTCCAGAGGACGCCAGCCTGGCAAAGGACCTCAGGCAGTCAGGAACCAAGAGAGAGAGGGACTTAGCAAATGGTCAGAAGGCCTGCACAGCCCTGGGAGGTGCCTGGTTCCACGCTGCTTGCATACCCTGTTTTATCCGTTATCCTTGACATTGTCCTGTTCTGACGGACTGGTTGTCTGTTTTGTTTTTGTTTGGCTGCAAGGCCGCCCTAGAAACACCATTTTGAAGGGCAGGATATAATTTGTTCTATCCATAAATCAATAAATCACTGATGGGGAGGAGGCGAGTCCTGCTGCTGCCAAACAGCAGAGAAGGAGGGGGAAGCTGTTTCCAGACTGGACAACTTCCAGACGCAAACAGGGGCTCAAAGGAGGAGCTGAATCCCCCTCTGCACAAATTAAAATAAAAGGAGACCCCTCCACCTGTAGTCCAGACCAGTTAAAAGCGCTAACATCTCTTTTGCTGCTTGCGAGAACTGATAATCCCCATTGTCTAGAAGACAGGAAGACAGGCCTCAAGAAATTGGATAGAGAAATGTGTTCTCCCTCTCTGAGAACACTCAAACTTACGAGCATCTCATAAAGCTGAATGTGGGAAGATTTAGTACTTCTTCACGCAGCACAGGGTTCAGCTGTGGAACTCCCTGCCACAGGAGGGCAATGGTTAGAGTGTCAGACTAAGACCTGGGAGACCAGGGTTCGAATCCCCACTCGGCCATGAAGATCCCTTGGGTGTGATCCTGAGCTAGTCACTGCCTCTCAGTTTAACCTACCTCACAGGGTTGTGGTGAGGATTAAAAAGTAAAGGGAAATGTCTGTGCGTCTTATGGAGCAAATGCGTGGTCCCTGGAGGCAAATTGCCCAGGGGTAAAAAGCAGATTGTGCATTTTCTTTCTTTTTTTAGAAAGAGGGTAGGGGGTGTTGAAACTGATCGGCAAGTGATTGGGAGGGAGATAAGGGACGCTAGCGATAAAGGAGGCTGCCTGGGAGAGGGGAGGTAAAACCACATGGATCCTCAGGATCACATAGCATGTCCATGGCTACAGCCTGCGCAAAAAAAACACAGGCATCCACTGTTTCGTGGAGCTGCAATGGTGCAAAAACGTGGTTACAAAGCACGGATCCACATGGATTCTCAGGATTTTTGCATTGGGCTACCCCAAACTCACCGTCAAATCACATGTCTGTGGCCACAGCATGAACCACAAAAATCATACATCCACTGTTTCGTTCAGAATATATTTTCTTTCTTGTTTTCCTCCTCTAAAAACTAGGTGCGTCTTATGGTCAGGTGCATCTTATGGCGCGAAAAATACGGTAAATGCAACACAGAAAGATAGAAAGTTTTAAAAGAGGATCGCACCCATTTGTGCAGGAGGATAAGGCTGTGCAGGGGTGCGGGGAAAGGCACTTTGCGCATGCTCACAGTCACTTTTCTTCACTACTTCAGTACTCCAAGACAAAGCCCCAGTATTGAAAACAGGCTGCCAGGCTCAGCTCCAGACCAGAACAGTTTCTATGGCTGCCATATGTCTGGATTTTCCCAGACATTACCAAGATTTCAAGGGAGGAAGTGACGTCCAGGGGGAATTTCCGGAGGGTGGCGCTTTGTCCTGGATCTTAGGCAAGTCAATCGAAAAATCGTGGGCTTTTGGGTGGCTTTTCCCACCAAACTTTCGGGGTGTCCTGGTTTCTACTTTTTGAAATACGGCAACCCTAACCGGTTCTCTCTTGGCAACTGCAATCTTTAGGGAAGGGCAGGAGACTCAGAAGGCCGGAGGCGTCTCAAGGACGTGCACAGGTGTGGGAAAGGCTTATCTTTTTATGGAACCAGTAAATCTAAAGAGCAGGTGAAACTGGCAGGGGAAGAGGAAGGGCGGGAGAAGAGGAAGAGAACTGGTCTAACCAGATGCAGAGCTGAGTTCCCACTTACTGCTAGGTCTCCTTGTTTCAGAGGCCTTGTTTCTGACACCTCGGACAGCCCTGATGCTCACTTAACACTAAGCCGTGGTTTATTAAACTATGGTGAAACATGGACCACTTATAAACACCATCTCCAACTCCTGGAAAGATTCCATCAACGGTGTCTCTGAAAAATTTTACACATCACTTGGGAAGATAGGTGAACAAATACCAGTGTACTGGAAGAAGCAAAGATCACCAGTGTGGAAGCAATGATTCTTCAACATATAGTCAGAATCTATTTTCTTGTAACCTGAAGCCATGGGTTCGAGTCCTCTCCTCCAGAGCAGGAGAAAACAAGCTTGCTCCATCTTCCATGTGGCAGCCCTTCAAATATATGAAGATGGCTATCCTATCTCCTCTCAGTCTCCTCTTTTCCAAGTTAAACATACCCAGCTCCTTCAACCGCTCCTCATAAGGCTTGGCGGACTCCAGCTCCCATCAGCCCCAGCCAGCATGACCAATGGTCAGCGATGATGGGAGTTGGAGTCCAGCCACATCTGCAAGGCCACAGATGTTCCCCTACTCCTGTCTTTAGTGGAACAAGGGTCCGATTCTGCACGAGGCAGCTTTTCATGTTCCTAAATGGATCCCGAACTTCACAGCAAACCGCCTAAAGAAGCAGCCATCTTACTTGTTAGAAATGGTAATTGAAATTAGGGCATTTTTATTTATTTTTAAGACGGACCGTTTTTGGATCTGAAAAGATACAAAGCTGCCATTTCCGTCTCACAACTTGGGCAAGGATTCTGTCGCCTGCATTTCACGCCCTCGGTTTGCTGAAAAGTGCAACTTTGCAAACATATTATTCCTAGCAATGTGAACAAGAGAACACGCTCCAAAGATGTATATTTCTCAAAGCACAAAAAGGACTCTTTTTTTTAATGGAGAAAAAGTTAGTGTCAGAAGCAAACTTGACACTAAAAAATTAAAAGCAGAGCTGGATTAAGGCCTAGGGTACAGGTCCACTGAAAATGCTGTGAAATCGAGTGGTAGGTCAGCACAGTTGCATAAGGCAATGGATGGGGCCCTGAATTTCCATCCACAAGTTGGATCTGTTAGTCTCACCCTTAGCGGCATCCGAAATCGGCTGAAGTTGCTCCTTCACTCTTTGCACAGTTTGGGATGGATAAATCTGTCAATCTAAATTTCTCTGTTTTCCACTCTTAAGTGGAATTTTGCAACAACAACAAAAGTCCTTGTGACAATTAGGCAGCTTTTAAGGGAAGACTTCTCCTAACGCACCCACTTTTATCTGCAGTTTGGCCAATATACCCATTTTTGCAAAGCAGCTTTTGCTTACATCATGCAATTTGTATGCCGGTGTGGTGCAATGGTTAGAAGGCTGGGCTGTGATAAGAGAGTTGGGAGAGGCAGGTTGTTATAGGAATTCTAAGGTCTCATATATATAAATCCTATGTTCATAAATCTACAAGGCAAACACATACATAAGTATATAAACCACGTGTCTGAAATAGTACAGGAGAGCAATCCCGAAGTCATTTTGACTCAAATATTCTCTGCAGTGAGGGAGGAAATAGGAAAGCTTCCCCATTGTCTTTTGCCTGTGACCTGGATTCAGGAATTAAAGTATTTGCCATCACAAAAGAATGGCCAGGCTGCCCAGGTAAAGCAATCAGTGACCATTATCAGGTATCCTGGCACACAGGATTTCTGCTGTAGACAGCCTCCTTCTGTGATGTATGTATGTTGTTTTGGGGGGTGGTCTTGGGCTACGAGGGGGGGCAATTTCATAAGTCTTTACAGTGTGTAACGGCTTGCGCACCACTGTTCTGGGTCCCTCCTCTCTCCTGCGTGTTGTGAGTGAGGACCCTGTTGCAACAGATCAATAAAGATCAGGCTTACCAGCTGCTTTGCTTCTCAATATTCTCTAGTTGGCCTCTGTTGTTTTCTCCTTCCGATGGGGACCTACTTAAGGGCTCTTAGATACCGCAAAAGGGAAAAGGAGCAGTTTTTCTTATAACGGTTAGAATGATGGGCTGGTATAGAGAGCTGGGCGAGACCAGGGTTCAAATCCCCGCTCGGCCATGAAGCTCACTTGGTAACCCTGGGTGGGGACCAGCCCCCAGGAGGAAAACGACGTAGCCCACCTTCAGCTCCTTCAAGGAAAGGTGGGATATAAATGCACTATATAAATAAAACGTGCATTTTCCTGCACACAATGATGTGCAATTTTGTTTATGTTTCTGGGCTGGAAAAGGGCACTGCAAGATTTCGGAGATGTGGACATTTCCAACGATGGCTGCGTTTCACTTCACCTTTGTTTCGGAAGGTGCGAATCAGATTCACCTACGAATGCTACCTGAATCAGATTTCCGGCCCCATCCGAACCCAAACCGCTCACCAGTCTCGGAGAGGAGGTGGAGAGAAAGGGCTGGAAGGAGACCCATAGCCCAGGTTTCTCTGATGCAGAGGAAAAATAACATTCTTCCTGCCCGTTGTGGCTGTTTCTCTGTCTGGCTTTGAAACCTGAATGCAGGCCTCTGAAGCAGAGACAATATTCTTCTCCCTTTCCCCTTTCTTTTGAAGGAAGGGAGAAACAGGAACCTGTAACCTCTCTTGCCTAGGTGAGAATTTATCCGCCAGAGTGTGGTGCCAACCCTCCAGCAAGGACTGATAGAAGCTTCTCATTTACTCAACAATGAGCTAAAAACTGCCTCCCCCGTGGAGAGTGGGAAGCTTTGTATCAGCAAAGTGTAAATGCCGAAGCAAAATGAAGACTCTTGCTTCTAAAAAAAGACCCCCGCCTGCCTCGCCTGCCTCTCAAGGCTTGCAAAGAATCGCTTTCAAAGGACACAGTGAACCGCTTCCACCTGAGTCTCTCTTCAAATTGCCACTTCTCGTCTTCTGCAAGGTTCTCCTCTGCCTTACGCGCTACTCGCAAGGGGTCAAGAAGCAAACCTTTCCCGGCGCCACACCCCAGCGGTGCTGGGAAACTGCACCAGTTTAATTTCCGCCTGCTGTGCGGCAGGGAAAGGCGTGGTAGGCCTGGCACAAAATAAGGTGTCCAACATCTGCCCTTCTGCCGAGAGAAAACACTTAACTCTCTCCAAATGTAGAAGCCTGAGAACCAAATTACCTTTTTGTCCGCCCAATGTCTCGTACGTGTTTGTGTGTGTTGCATTGGTGTCTCTTGGTGTGCGTGGCGGGGGGGGGAACATAACCTAAAAACCTAAGAAGAGTTTGCTGGATTAGGCCAATGGCCCATCTAGTCCAGCATCCAGTTCTTGCAGAGACCAACCAGATGCCTGTTGCAAGTGTGATAAGAATTTTAAGGTCTTAGATATATGTTAAATGTTCATAAATGTACCAACCAAGCACGTACATAGATCAGCACAGGAAGACCGACCTGAAACCATTTTTGATTCCCATACTGACTAAATGTTTTCTCTGCAAGGTCAAAGGAAAATTGAAAACCCTCCCCATTTTCTTTTCCTTCACAAACCCTGTTCTAAGGGAACAGTGTTACCTCGGGTTACATACGCTTCAGATTACAGACACTTCAGGTTACAGAATGGACCTCCGGAACGAATTAAGTACTTAACCCGAGGTACCACTGTATGTCTGTCTGTGTTTGAATAGGGTGAGCCTATTCAATGTTCATAAATGTTCATAAATGTACCATACATAGATGTGTGGGCCACATGTCTGGAGCAGCACAGGAGGACAGCCCTGAAACCATTTTCAAATGTTTTAACTGCAAGGAGGGAGGGGGTGGGGGTCTCCCCATTGTCTTTTCCTTCGCAAATCCTGTCTTAAGGGTATGTCTGTGTATGAATAGGGTGAGCCTGTGACCTGGCTCAGGAACTAAGTATTTGTCATTACAAAAGACTGGCCAGGCTCCCCAGGGTATCCAATCAAGTGAGCATTAACAGGTAACCTGCCAGACAGGAGGTAAACAACACACTCAGATTTCTGCTGTAGACCGCCTTTTCTGTGATGTAGGTATGATGTATCTGGGGGGGGTGCTCTTGGGTTACACCCCTTTTGGGATGTATGCATGATGTATGGAGGGGTAGTCTGGAGCTCCAGGGCAGGGAATTTAAAATATTAACACAAGCAGGATCTGAAGTGAACACAGGAGCCCTCTCCCCTCCTGTGGCTTCCAAAAACTTCCATCCTGGCTCAAAGCCCTCGCCTCCTCCATGAATTGGCCTACTGGTCTTTTAAAGCTATCTAAGGTCAGTGGCCACCCCTGCTCCTGTGGCAAGGAGTTCCATAACTGGGTTTGGGATGCAAACCTGTTTAGCTTCACCAACCAACGCCGCAAGTTCGTTTCTTGAAACGCAAGTCTGCAAGGGCCTAAGAACCTGAACACACCATCTGCAAAGTTCTGAATGCCAGGAAGTGGGCTTCAGATTGAGAAACGATGCCAGGCTTTTGCACAATTTAATGCTGGCTCTGTTGGAGAAGAAACAGCTGGACTCTTAGATAAGAGCAAGGGAAGCTGTGCAAGACTGAATCAGACCAGTGGTCAGGCAGGGATCTCTCACAGCTTTCCTGGAGAAGCCAGCGAGTTTTGAATCTGGCACCTTGTGACACTAACCAACACTACCCCCTCCCAATGCTTTCTATGTGACATTTACGAACCTGTAGCACCTTAGAACACGTGTCTTTTTAAAAAGAAGAAATGCCTTTTTGCTTGCGCAAAGTTTGTGGGGACGTTAGATGACAGCTGTTCCCTCAGCATTCACTCATATGTTAAGCACATGAAGTCCTTAACAATTTGTACCAGTTTAACCGCGAAATCGCCTTATCCACATACGTCCACTCAGAAAGTGATGGATTCTCCACCACAGGCAGTTTTTAAACAGAGGGTGGATGCCCACCTGTCATATAATATTATATCTTGTTATATTTATTGCTGTTATTTAGTATTACCTGACATTTTCAGAAGGTAAGATTAAAATCCTTTGGTTTTCCTTCAAGCAGTTTATGTGCTGCTTCTTCAAACGTAGCCTTACCAGGCTACACGTCCAATCACAGAAAATACGCACTTTCCCCCTCCAAAAATGAAGGGGAAATGTGTGTGCGTCCTATGGGGCGAATGCAGGCTTTCGCTGAAGCCTGGAGAGTGAGAGGGGTCGGTGCGCACCAACCCCTCTCGCTCTCCAGGCTTCAGGAGAGCCCCAGCGCCAGCCCCACAAGGTTGGGGGACAGCGAGGAGGTGGAACGCCGCCATCCCGCTGTCCCCGGACCTGGTCTGAAGGCTGGTGGCAGGGAGAAGAGCGCTTCTCCCCGCTGCCGGCCCCACAAGCACCTGGGGGGGGGGAATAATTTTTTTTTCTTTATTTCCCCCCCCCCCAAAAAAAACTTGGTGCGTCCTATGGGCCGGTGTATCCTATGGGGCGAAAAATACGGTAATAGCAGGTTTGAATTGCTTACACCCAAAAACATATTTTTAAGGCCCTAAATGAAAAATTGGGTTTCAGCCCCTAAAATGACACATTCTCCCAGTAGAGCTGTGCCCTTGTTATCTACTTATCAAATGTATTTTCCCACCTTTTTCTCCAAGGAGCTCAAGGTGGTCTAAGTGATGCTCCCCCTCCTCATTTAATCCCCCTATCGACCCTGCGAGGCAGGCTGGGCTGAGAGGCAGCCACTGACCCCCAAGGCCACACCCTGCCTGTGGCCAAGTGAGGATTCAAACCCGAGTCTTGCAGGTCCTAGTCCAGCTTTCTAACCACTACACCACGCCGGCTCGCTTGGTTTCTAGCCATGCGTAAGGTCGATCCGTCTCCTTCTCTGAAACTCTCAACAGCATGGGTAGGCAAACTAAGGCCCGGGGGTCGGATCCGGCCCAATCGCCTTCTCAATCCAGCCCGCAGACGGTCCGGGAATCAGCGTGTTTTCACAAGAGTAGAATGTGTTCTTTTATTTAAAATGCATCTCTGGGTTATTTGTGGGGCATAGGAATTCATTCTTTCCCCCCTTTCCCCCCCAAAATATAGTCTGGCCCCCCACAAGGTCTGAGGGACAGTGGACCGGCCCCCTGCTGAAAAAGTTTGCTGACCCCTGCTGAACAGCATCCATCGACCTCCCGTCATAAAGCTGACTCTGAAGAGCAGCTGGTCAGCTGCAAACCCTCAGGGGAGGCCCTTAGCTCGGTCCCACCACCCTCACAGGGACACTTGTTGGGGACGCAGAAGAGGGCCTTCTCGGTGGTGGCTCCTCTCAAGCAACTTCGAAACCCCCTCCCTAGAGAAGCCAGACAGACTCCCTCCTTGCTGTCCTGCCACCAGCAGATGAAGGCTTGCTTGTTCCAACAGACTTTGGGGATCTGACTGCTTTTAAGGAAAGGTCTGTTGCTCACTGTTTTTATTGCAATTATATGTCTGGTTTTAATAGATATATATCTATGTGCTTGGTCCATAAAGTACGGGACTCTTAATCTCAGGTTGTGGGTCTGAGCCCCACACTGGGCAAAAGATTCCTGCATTGCAGGGGGCTGGACTAGATGACTCTAGTGGTCCCGTCCAACTCTACAGTCCTATGATTCTATGATGAGAGAGAGAAAGAGTTTTAATTCTATCAATGTTTAATTTGCTTTTTGGCTATTGTATTCCCCCCCCTCTACATTTTTAGCAGTTCTTATTTTTAACTGTAAGTCAACGAGTCCCTGTCAAGGAAAAAGACAAGGTATAATTAAATATGTTATAACAACAATAACCACCAAGAGTAATCTACTAGTGGTGCTACACTTTCGTTTATGCCTCTGTGCCTTTCTCAGGAGCGAGGTTTCGCTCCCTCTCTCTCTGTCTGCCTTTCTGGGAAGGGAGAATAGATGAGATTACAAACTGCAAGATGGGAAAACAGATTCGGGGCCTCTTAAACAGCTGCTTCATTTCACCATCTCCAATAGATGGAACTGATCCACTGGAGGAAACAAGCTATCGTATATCGTATCTCCAAGCCCCCACCCTGTTTAGGCACGATTTTGGAGGGTAACCGTTCCTCTTAACCGAGCCAGAAAAATAAAAACGTTTGATGCTATTATTTTTCAAGAAAAAATAAAAGAAATCTCTTTCAAAGGCTATGCCTGGATCAAGTGATGCAGGAAGATGGACCTGTGGAACTGAGGTTGCCAGCTTTCTCAAAATGCCTCTGCTGCTGTGCAGGAACAGCTTGGTACCTTGCTATCTGCCACCGCAGGCAGATTTCATGTTTACAAAGAGCACGGTGTTTATTTCCAGGCTGCGAAAAAGCTTCACCGGGAGATTTCCACAGACTGAACTGCCACCAAACAGCACAAGAGCACTTCATATCATTCCCTCCTGCTTCTGGTCACTTGCCAAGCCTAAAAAGGATCTACATTTGCGGGCGCTCAAGGATCTCCGAGGCCCGTCCTCCAAATCCACCTCTTTAAATCTGTGGCGAATGAATCTATTCCTTGACACCACTTAGCCGTCGTTCTGCAGGGATGCAAAGCACAGAAGGAGCCACCAGAGCCCATTGATCCTTGTTGCTGCTTAGAGACGGCTTCTCGGAGGCACCAACTGACCTCTGGCCCCAGAGTGCTGGGTAACGTTAATGGGATGGAAACATCCGTTTTCCCCCTCGGGAAACCGATCTCCCTGCTCCATCTCTTTATGTGATTAAGCAAAGAGGATCTCTGCTAAAAAGCTTCAGGCATACGAGACAGAAGGAGATGGATGAGGAGACAGATGAGGAACCGGGAAAGGAATCATATTTTCACAGCTCTCTCGCATGATGTAGGGGGAAAAAACTTTGGGTCGGCTCCTATAACTGTCTTTTCAGTCCGGTTTGGTTCTCCTCTTTGCCAGAGTGATTGGTCTTATGAACGTGGTGGACTCTCCTTCGGGAGAGGTTTTTAAGCAGTGGTTGGATGGCCAATAGAACTGAGGCTGGAGGCAACGAACTGCGATCTCAACACCCGTTGGACACCGTAGCATTCACAAGACCCAGAAAAGCTGACTAACAAACGCCACATTTAAAATGCATGTGTGAACCGGCTTACTGTGTATCTGAACAACATGCAGGGTATTTGGCAAAGCCTGAGCATGAGTTTTCTCTATAATTATTAACATAATAATTAATAATTATTATTATCAATGGTTGGTATCCCGCCCTTCCTTCCCTCCCAAAGGACTCCTGGATGAAGAAAGGCAACAGAAGCCCTTTCTGTATAGCAGAAAGTGGGTATATCTGGAATCACTGTTCACTACGTCTGTTTGCGGACCACTTCGGCAGTCTTGGACGTCATAAAACAAAGCTTTATGGCTTATTTTCACCAGATAAGAATCTGACCCATTGCTTCTTTCAGAGACTTGAATTGTCTACAAAGACTTTCTAAGACTTATGTTTATTTGGTTCTATGTTTTCAAGAGAATCCATCAAGAGTGCCTATTTTGTGACTTTCAGAGATTTATAAGATTTCTGTTTATTTGGTTTTGCAGAGAGTGCATATTTCATATACGGTATTTCATACTGTTCAGTGTTCTGTATAGATTATATAAAGAGTTCATATTGACATCGCATTGTTGTACTTGGTCATCGTGTTGCCTTGGCTATTACTGATAATTGTTTGCAACACAGGGGTTTAATTGTTTGGTTACTTTCTGTATAGCAGGCAGGCATAGAGGGGAGAGGCCAGCTGAGCCCCTGACTCCTTGCATAGAAAAGGGGATTTCCACAGCAGCTTCTCCCTCCCCTGTATGAAAAGTTGCATGTGATAAAATCCCCTGGTTCAACCAACCTTGCCTCCGTCAGAAATCCAGAAGGGGGCACCGTGTAAGACGCCAGGGCCACAGCCCTACCCTGGCTCATAGTGAGATAATAATTACTGCCTCCCTTACAGGGTTTTTGCGAGTATTAGGAAGACCATGTACGGGAGGCACCTGGAGCTCTCCGAAAGCTGTGTGGGTTGCAAAGCTCAGCGACAAACAGGGTTAGGAATTCAGATATATAAGCTAGGCGCCACATGGCTCCTTAAACCAGGGCTGCAGTTGCCAAAATGGAATGCCTAGTGGCCATTTGACGTCCAGACAACTCAAAAGTCGTATTTTTCCGTGCGACTTTTTGTTACCTGTGGAATTGGTGCGTGGTCCTGAGCCAAGGATCCACAGGTGGTGGAGACGTCAGGTCTCCTGGGTCCTGGGCATCGTCACTTGGTCGCAAGTGGCTGATAGCCAAGTGCAAAATGTGCCTAGCAAGTTTTGGATGCTTGGAGAGCATCTCCAGGGGACGGGGGGGGGGGGCACTAATCTGAAACCTGAGAGAATCACTGTCAGTGAGTGAAGGCAATAAGCTTCCTCTGTTCTTAAAGAATAATTACATTAGGGCATCCTCCATTTATTATATAGTAGTTACCATGTGGTGTTCAGCCAAAAGCAGCCAAGATTCTAGTTCCAGTGGCACTTCAATGCTCTCTGGAGAAAACTCTCTTTCCCTGCCCGACCTACCTCACAAGGTTGTTGTGCTGATAAGGAGGGAAAGCACCGGAGTGATTCAGGAATCATTATACTGCTTCTTATAGGATTCAGGGAACTTTGCATCCTGACCAACTAAATGCAACGTCGCCCCTGTAAGGAAGGCCAGCATCATCTTAACCCGATCGAAAGGGGAGTTGCTAAGTCGGACAGAGGGTGATCTCGTGAAAAACTCGCACCAGGAAGTTCCTGGTTCACAGCACAGTGAATCACTGGTGGGTGGGTGTTTGCACGGCAGCCTCCCTGGAGCTTCAAGGACAGAGTTCAGGTGACTTAGAAGTTCAAATAAAAAAGACCAAGATATTCAGGTTTGCACAAATGCACTCCCCCCCCCCCAAAAAAAATTTAAACTTGGTGCATGCAGGGAAAGGAAAGCATAGCCGGTACACTGTATGTTTTCAGCTGGTATAAAAGCATGCACATGTTCCACTTTCTCAGAAGTCTTCATCAGTTTCTATCTGACAAAGAGTTCTGTGAAACCCAAAAATCTACATGTTCCAAAGCGGCCCAGTTCAAGACAGCACAGCGCTTCGTAACTCCTGCCCTTTTGTGAGTTATTAATCTGCCGCTTTTCTGCTGCCTTGTGGGACTTGCTTCATTTTGTGGCGGTGACACTGAGGATTGCGCAACTGAATTTCTAACGAAATGCCTTATCAAGGACTTACATGCAGCGGTCAAAATGTCCGGTTATGAGGAGAACCTGACTTCCCAGCAAAGTGCACGTTAGGTTTCGAAACTTCAGTCGCCAGGCGTTCTGGCGCGGTTGGGAGTCCTACGTGACAACTCACAGGAGTGGTGCAAGGCCACAGGTGCCCTCTCACACATTTCCTTTGCGTGAGGCTCATGTGGGACAGGTTCGCTATGGGCTGCAGCCCCCTGCATATTAAATATCTCAAAACGCTACATCTGAAAACTGCCTTGGGTTTCTCACGTCGACCCCAAAAGAGGCAGAAAAGTAGAAGTGGCAACTGAGGGAAAAGAAAAGTTGTTAATAAACAAGAGAATTTTAAAAAAAAGACCTTGCCAACCAGGGCCTGTGGCCTGAAGCCACAACAAAACCCTGGTTGCTTGTGCTGGGCCAGATCCTTCCACGCTCCACGGCGCATGCCTTACCTTGATCTTGTGCAGGGATTTCTCTGCCTCAAGAATCTGGATCCACACGACAATCCCAGACTTGTTGTACGTGAGGCTCCAGCCGTCATCAGAATTGCACTCCGTACGAAAGTGGTCGAAATCTCGGTCGTCCGGAATCTGTACGCTGTCCCGGGTGGACATGGCGTCGAAGTCAAGATATATAAGCCGGCACAACCAAAACCGTAAATTTCAGCGTGTCTCAGCAAAACGAAAAGCGGCTGAGATGTGGAGCCTGCGAGATCTTCCTTTGGTTTCCAAGCCAAAACTGGAGAGGCCGGTTCTATCCTTTCTCTTTTTTTTCCTTGTAAAACTGATTTCGCAGCGATTATGAAAGAACAAGGAGGTTTTTGTCTCAGATCAGGGGGGCGGGGAGAGCAGGAGGCAGGTGGAGATGGAGGGGGGACTAAGTTAGCCAGAGAAATCAGACTTGGCAGAGGCGTCTCTCCCCAATGGAGAGGTGTTCCCCTTTTGCCAAGGCGAAAGCGGGCATGGATATTATAAGTATAATACTTAACAGCAGGCTGCAGAGAACTCCTGAGTTCTTCCTTTTCGTGGCGGAGGAGGAGAAGGAGGAGGAAAAGGGGCAGAGCCACCCAAAAGAGACGGAGAGAAGAAGTCTGCGTGGCTTTGGTCGCCTGCCAAAGCCTGGCGCTGCGTTGTTGTCGTGTCCTGTCGGAAACCAGCCGCGCAGGTGAGTCACAGCACTAGATCCAGCCCTCCGGGAGGGAACAGGTGAGCGTGGAAGGACTTCCTCCTCCGGCAATTGGCTCGGACTCGTCGTCGTCCTCCCTCCGCCCTCCTTTCTCAGGCGCTGAAACCTTCCTTCCCCTCTCAAGAGATGGCTGCAAGAGGAAAGGGGAAGACCCTTTGACAACTCCTAAGAGAGTTGTTCTCCTCCCTTCCGCTACGGGGGAAAGAAAAGAAAACGCGAAGAAAGCAAAGCTGTCTGTGGGGGGAAAGAAGCGGCGATGGCAAAGTGGTCCTTCCTTGGGATGCAGGGAGAGTTCGAAGGATGCTCGCCAGGCAGGCGAAGAGAGGACCAGTCGGGAGAAGAGCCGGTCCCTGGGGCCAGGCAGCAAAGCAGGCGCGCAGGGCGCCCTTTCTCTCCTCCTCAGAGAGATGGGGGCAGATGGGCTCACATTGCCAAGCCAGCGCTCTCGCCCCCTGCCTCGCGCCTGCTGCCCCCCCCTTTCCCCGCTCCTCTCCCCCTCTGGGCAGGCACAGGCCCCCTCCCCACACCTTGCAGGCCGGGCGCCTCCTTGGCAGAATCTGCTGCCTTTTCTCTCAAGGATGCAAAAGCAGGCGGGGAACAAGGCGAGACACACAGAGAGAGAGACACTCACCTCCCCGGGCGCCCGAGGCTTCTGCTGGGTCCTACCGTCCTCTTTCTAAAAGGAGGAGGAAGGATGCTCTGAGCTTTCAGATCTTGGAGGGAGGGACGGTGGGCGGCGGCAGCCTGGAAGAGCCCCCCAATTTTGCAGAGAAACCATCTCCTTGGCGGGCTTGGTTACTGCGCATCCTTGAGATGCTGCCCGCTTGGACGGGTCCTCGCTTAGGGAAGAAGGCAGGTGCAAAAAGAGGAGGGTGGGGAGGAAAGAGCTTAGGGCAGACCTGAGTTTCTGCCGGGGGGGGGGGAGTCCCACTTGAGGGTGCACCTCAAAAGCAACAAACAATGCATCAGGCAAAAAAAAAGTCTTTTCTCCCTGCTGGTGCGCTGGTGGTAGTTCGTTTTTATTTGCAGGGAAGGTTAAACGATGGAACTCACTCCCACTAGAAGCAGGGAGTGGCTTTGAAATGAGACAAATTGATGGAGGAAAGGGCTCTGTGGCTACTAGGCAGGAGGGCTATGCGCTGCCTCCACAGCTGGAGGAAGCAATGCTTCTGGAAACCAGAAGGGGAGAGCCCTCTTGTGTTCAAATCCTGCTTGCAGGTTTCCCATTAGAGCACCTGGGTGAAGAATTCCTTTCTTTTCTCTGTCCCGAATTCAGCTTCATTGGATCTCCACGAGTTACGAGGGAGAGAACTTTCCTTTATCCACTTTCTTTGGGCCACGCATAATTTTAATAAACTTCAGTCTATCATGTAAGCTTCAAAGTCCCAAACACTGCAGCCTTTCTTCATTTTGGTTGCCCTTTCCTAAACCTTTCCCAACTCTGTAATGTCCTTTCATAAGGATGTTTCTCTAGAATAAGCCCAAGAACCAGCTGCAGCTTTTTGTTTGGAAGTGCACTTTGCCCATGCTCAGGAGCTGCTTTGTTTTCGTACATATCGTGTTCCTGGGTTAAGCCCTGACCTTCTGCAGAATCGCGTAGACTTAATCCTCCCTTCACCTAAAGTCTGTCCCACCTTCACTCATTGTGAGAGAGAGGCTTTCAAAGCAAAATCAAAGCATTGCCGGGGGCTGGACTAGATGACTCTTGGGGTCCCTTCCAACTCCACAGTTCTATGAAAATCCCCAGTCTGGGCTAGCCAATTAAAAACCAGTTTGATATGGCCAAATCTTCAGTGTTGCATAATTGCAGAGCCCCCTCCACAACACAAGCTGGGTAGCGGCAGATATTTCCCCAAACAGCATTAAGGCACTTAATTAAGCAATGCATCTAGCACATTAAGGCACAGTATTTAGAAAGTGGTGCTACCCTGTGGGTATGCTTGTGCCTCTATTGCTTCCCTTCCCTTATCTCACCTCCTTCCCCAACCTGGCTCCCTCCAGATGTATCGGACTACAACTCCCATTGGTGCTGGCAGGGCCTCTTGAGACTTGCGGTCCAGCACATCTGGAGGGCACTAAGAGAAGGCAGATCTGCGTATATTACATGGACACTTAGCACAGGTTCGCACACGCACAAACACTCACCCCAAAGGGCCCTATAGCATCAAAATATAGTTTTGCTGGTTTGTGTGGTGGGGGTCAGTTTGGATGATGCCCTGGGTTCCCTTCAGTGCACGGGTTCCTGTATATGTGGGGGAAAGAAGGTATGAGAGCCAGCTTGCCAAACCAGTCCTTTTGGTTGGGGATGGCTTGTTAAGCAATAAGATTAGCATAAGTTGCTCGGAGCCATAGAATAAATGAGCAACCTTTCCTCCACCCCCTCTCCTAGCTCTGAGCAATAGCCAGAGCTGTGTGAGAGAGCTGACCTGGGAAACAGGGTGGAAGCTGGAGACAGAGAGGCCTGCTTGCTCCGTGCTGGATCCAAAGCTGTGACCGATGGAGAAGCAAGACCTGTTGCGGTGTTGATGCTGTGAGCCCTGCCGTGTTATGCTCAGGTTGTATATATGTGGAAATAAAACCAGATATCCGAGAGACATCGCAATCTCTGCTTATCTTCCTCCCGAGGAAACTGAACCCTGAGTAATCGCCTGGAACCCCTGGAATCTCAACACTGGGGTGATGAGTGGCAATAGGACTTGCACACTCACACACCCCTTAAATGCAAAGTACCTCAATAATGCATCTTTGCTGCTTCTCCAGCAGCTAATAAAATGTTGATGGGCGTCATTAGTTTCTTCCTCCAGCCCAGAGGCTGCCTTTTTCTCCCTGTGCGGCTTCTGCTGCCTCTAATTCTTGTTCTGGGCAAGGCAAGGCAGGTTGGAAAGATAATTAAGGCAATCAGCATGGCTAATTCCCTGGGGAGCAATCGCCTAGGAGTGCCTCCAGTCATTAATGAAGGGGATGTGAGCTGGTATACCCTCCTCCCCCTGTGAAAAAAGCACGCAGCCTCTTCCTTGCCTTTTCTCTGAACAAAAAAGTCCCAAACGCTGCAACCTTTCTCTGTAGGGGATTCACTCCACCTCCTGGATCGTTTCTGGACTTTTCCTTGCCTGCTCTCCAAACAACAAAGGTAGCCCAATGGTAGCTTTGCAGAGGTTTCTGGAGCCCACCTCTGCACCGTCAGCCCTGACCATTGGGCCGTTCTGCTGGGGCTGATAGGGAGATGGAGTCCAGCACGTCTGAAGGGCCAGGGGGTCTTACTGATCTCTGACACGGAGGTTCCCAAGTCACAGAATCAGAGAACCATAGAGTTGTAAGGGACCCCAAGGTTCATCTAGTCTGTTGCTGTTGTATAGTCGTGTCCGATTCTTCGTGACCCCATGGACCAGAGCACGCCAGGCACCTCTGTCCTCCACTGCCTCCCACAGTTTGGTCAAACTCATGCTGGTAGCTTTGAGAACACTGTCCCACCATCTCGTCCTCTGTCGTCCCCTTCTCCTTCTGCCCTCCATCTTTCCCAACATCAGGGTCTTTTCCAGGGAGTCTTCTCTTCTCCTGAGATGACCAAAGTCTTGGAGCCTCAGCTTCAGGATCTGCCCTTCGAGTGAGCACTCAGGGCTGATTTCCTTCAGAATGGAGAGGTTTGATCTTCTTGCAGTCCATGGGACTCTCAAGAGTCTCCTCCAGCACCAGAATTCAAAAGCATCAATTCTTCGGCATCAATTCATCTAGTCTAACTCCCTGCAACGGAGGAATCTCAGCTATAGCATCCATGACCGTTTTCTCATAGTAAGAATGTAAGGAGAGCTCTGATGTGTCCGAGAAAGGTGGGCCTGTCATCTAACCAAGCATCCTGCTTCTCCCAGGAGCCAGCCAGGTGTTTTTCAAAGAAACACACACCCCAAAGGTCCCCTTCGGGTGGTTCCTATTCTGCGGCTTACAGCCTTGGAGGTTTAATTTTGGCATCATAATGAACAGCCACTCCCAAGATTTGTTATTCCCCCATTGATTATCTGCTCTCATTTTCGAAGGCCAGTGTGGTGTATAGGTAAGAGTATTGGACTAGGCCCTGCCTCTCAGCCTAGCCTACCTCACAAGGTTGTCCTGAGGATTAATTTAGGACCTGGGAGACCAGGGTTCAAATCCTCCACTGGGCCATGAAGCTCCCTGGGTGTGACCTTGGCCCAGTCACTGCCTCTCTCAGCCTAACCACAGGGTTGTTGTGGGGACTAAATGAGAAAGGGGAGAAAGGCACATACGCCACCTCAGGCTCCTTGGAGGAAAATAAATGCCCTAACTAAGCGAATAAATAATCAATTTAAAGCTGTCCGTGCTGGTGGTCACTGCGGCAGCCAATTCCATGCTTTGGAATGAAGGAGCAGACTAGCCGGTTTGCAATAAGCTCAGCAGTAAAAGCTATTTTGAGAATAAGATGGATGAAAGGATTAGAATAATTATAATATGCAGCAGTGACTGGTACAGGAGGAAACCACGGAAGGGTGGAAGCGAAGTCGATCAATAAGGGAATCTATTTTTGAACTGTTTTTGAACAGTTGCCTGACTTATACTTGTGGGGGGGGGAATTATAAATAACATTTTTTTAAAAATGAAAGAGCATGTCATGTGTGGACCATGACTGAAATAATGCCTTTGTAATCTTTCTGTGTTGTGTAAAGCAACAGTGAAATAGCTTTCAAGAGCTACTCAGTCTCTATAGCCTCTCTCTTCCCCTCCCCGTTCTGTTCTTTTGGACCCAGGGAAAACCAGCCCCAGGAAAGTGTTCAGAGGCTTGCCAAAAAGCTGCATATAACCCTTTTGAATTAAGTTAACCTCTGACACCTGCGCAGGTCCCGAATTAAAAAACCAAGCCCCAACAGGCAGCACAGTTTCTCTGTAGACAAATCAGGCATGATTTTTCAATCAAGGGTTCCCAAACTTTGTGGGGCCACTACCCACTTGGTTTTAGAAGACATCTGAAGGCAGCCCTGTGGAACGCCCTCCCATCAGATGCCAAGGAAATAAACCACTATCTGACTTTTAGAAGACATCTGAAGGCAGCCCTGTTTAGGGAAGCTTTTAATGTTTGATGTTAAATTGCTTTATTATTGATAATAATAACATGTTGGGAGCTGCCCAGAGTGGTTGGGGAAACCAAGCCAGATAGGCGGGGTATAAATAATAAACTATTATTATTATATTATTATAATTATTCACTTAACTCATTCCCGAGGGACACGGGTGAAGCTGTGGGTTAAACCACAGAACCTAGGACTTGCCGATCAGAAGGTCAGTGGTTCGAATCCCTACAACAGGGTGAGCTCCAATTGCTCAGTCCGTGCTCCTGCCAACCTAGCAGTTCGAAAGCACGTCAAAGTGCAAGTAGATAAATAGGTAGCGCTCCGGCGGGAAGGTAAACGCGTTTCCGTGTGCTGCTCTGGTTCGCCAGAAGCGGCTTAGTCATGCTGGCCACATGACCCAGAAGCAGTACGCCAGCTCCCTCGGCCAGTAAAGCGAGATGAGTGCCGCAACCCCAGAGTTGTTCGCGACTGGACCTAATGGTCAGGTCCCTTTACCTTTAAACTCATTCCCAGTGCCCCCTAGCCAACTCCTCAAAGACACATTATTCAGAACAGCAGTTTGCAAGGCCCTCTCAGGAAGATAACAACATTCAAAATATTCACAATTAGTTGCACGTTTACTCAAAATCCAATTACCATTAGTTTGAGTCGAGAAAGCTGACGAACTTGACCCAGAGAAGACAGCTTCTCAAAGTCTGAGTCTCTTACATGTCCAGATTCTAGCCCTCGACTGCCCCCTTGCCTCTTGGCGTCCCCTAGTTAACCCCACTTTCCTCCAGGGGGGTACTGCCCCCTTTGGGAACCAATTCCCCCCGCCCCATAGTTCCCAATTGGTGGTTCATGGGGGGTCCACATAACCCACCCAGGGGGCTTGTGGCACCATTTGCACACCAAAAGCCACCAGAGACATCCATATTTTCAAAAGCAGGGGGGTCCTTGGATTAGCTTTCAAAAAGCAGAAGGGCTGCATCACTTAGGTAATTAGGAGCCACTGCTTTGTTGCCAAACAGGTCCAGAGTGTCACTCCTAAACATGGGTAGGCAAACTAAGGCCCAGGGGCTGGATCCAGCCCAATCGCCTTCTAAATCCGGCCCACAGATGGTCCAGGAATCAGCGTGTTTTTACATGAGTAGAATGTGTGCTTTTATTTAAAAATGCATCTCTGAGTTATTTGTGGGGCATAGGAATTCATTCATTTCCCCCCCCACCCCCCAAAAAATAGTCTGGCCCCCTACAAGGTCTGAGGGACAGTGGACCGGCCCCCTGCTGAAAAAGTTTGCTGACCCCTGCTCCTAAAAATCTGCTTTGGCCCAAGTCTGTGGAGCATCAGCGCCATCTCATGGGTGCATGTGAGAGTCACATCCCAGGCTGCCCTGCAAGGCTGGTTCACGAAATGGAGGTGAGGTGGGGGGGGGGCAAACATTTTGGGCTGTTCACTCAGGGCTTGGATCCAAAAAACCTGCAGGTGTTCTTGCAGGATGGAGAGAAACAGCAGCATCTTTTATTTGAGACCTACGAAACAAGGAGCGGTTTGTCATTGGAACGGTCTCCCTTGGGAGGCTGTGGGCTCTCCTTCCTGAGATTTTTCAGCAGAGGTTGGACGGCCATCTGTCATCTGTTAGCCGAGATTCCTGCTTTGCAGAGGGTTGGACTAGAAGACTCCTGGGGGTCTCTTCCAACTGTACTGCCCTATGAGTCTAAGGGACAGACCAGAAATTGAGAACCTTCTCTTAACACAGCCAGAGCGGTCGCCTTCTGCCTCCGCTGTCAGAGGCCATTATGTGCTGGGGGTTGCACTCAGGTTAAGAACATAACCTTCCCTACAGCCAATTGCACTTGTAGACATTCATTTTTTAAAAACTTGAGGACCTAAGAAGGGCCTTCTGGATCAGGCCAATGGTCCATCTCTCGTTCCAGCATCCTGTTCTCACAGTGGCCAGCCACCAGGTGCTTATGTATACCTGAAGAAGCGTCTCCACCCCCATCATTCAGCCTGGACATGGAGGTCCAGCTCTGAGGGCCTTCTAGTGGTTCCCTCCCTGCGAGAAGTGAAGCTACAGGGAACCAGGCAGAGGGCCTTCTCAGTGGTGGCACCCGCCCTGTGGAACGCCCTCCCTTCAGATGTCAAGGCAATAAGCAACTACCTGACTTTTAGAAGACACCTGAAGGTTTAATGTTTGATCTTTTATGGTGTTTTTAATACAGTGGTACTCGGGTTACATACGCTTCAGGTTACAGACTCTGCTAACCCAGAAATAGTGCTTCAGGTTAAGAACTTTGCTTCAGGATAAGAACAGAAATTGTGCTCCGGTGGCGCAGCAGCAGCGGGAGGCCCCATTAGCTAAAGTGGTGCTTCAAGTTAAGAACAGTTTCAGGTTAAGAACGGACCTCCAGAACAAATTAAGTACTTAACCCGAGGTACCACTGTTGGGAGCCACCCAGAGCGGCTGGGGAAACCCAGCCAGATGGGCGGGGTATAAATATATTATTATTATTATTATTATTATTATTATTATTATTATTATTGAAACTCTCAAGCAGGATCCGAGCATAAGATCCCTCTTCTTTCCCGCGGTTTCCTGAAACTGGTGTTCAGCATTATTTCTGTCTCCAACCCTGAAGGCAGAGCATAGCTATTGTGGCTGGTAGCCTTTGATTGCCTTCTCCCTCCTCCATGAATTTGCCAAAGCCTCCTTAAAAGCCACCGTAGTTGGTGGCTATCACTGCTTCCTGCCGAATGGAGTTCTGCAGTTTAACTCTGCACTGTGTGAAGGAGGTCTGTCTTTTCACCATCCTAAATCTTCCAACATTCAACTTCGTTGGATGCCCATGACTTCCAGTGTTAGGAGAGAGGGATAAAAAATATATATTTTCTATTCCAGAACTGCTCTCTTCCTTGCTGTGAAGGCTGCATTGTTCCGTGTATTTCAATAGATCTGTTTCTGATATTGTTTTAATTCTGTTAGAATAATAATAATAATAATAATAATAGTAATAATAGTTGGGATAGGAACAAAGGCAGTCTTCTTCTCCTGAGCCAGACCTTGGATTCATCTAGCCTAGCATTCCTTCTGCACAAGAACTCTCCAGAGCAGGGGTTGGCAACCTAAGGCCCATGGGCCGAAAGCGGCCCACGGAGGCCTTTTAACTGGCCCACGAGCCGCCCCCGAACCGAGCCGTCCGCTCGGCGAGTCCCCGCGCACTGCGCTAAACCAGCGTGGCGCAGGAACTCTCTTCCACGGCTCTGGAAATAGCTTCTGTGCATGCCCAGACACCAGAAATCGCTTCTGCGCAGACGCAATTTCCGGCATCGTGCTGTGCTGGTCCAACCCACGGAGGATCTCCACGGGAGTGACCCGGCCCATGGCCGGTAAGCTTTGCCAACCCCTTCTCCAGAGTTTTAGGCAGGGGGTCGCCAGGAATTTGAACCCGGGACCCCCTGGGCATGTGAAGCAGGTTGCCTGTGGCTTGCTGAGCCCGGGGCAGCTGGCGGCAGCGGCTGCGAATCCACCCCAGTTCTCCTGGCCCATTGTGGGGCAGCAATCCGAAGGCAGGCCTCCTCTGTGGCCTTATTTGTTTCCCTGGAGCAGGGTGTGTGGGAAGAGGAGGAGGAGAAACAGCGTCTGGCTTGCCACATGTGCCTGTAAACAGAGGCAGATGGGCTAAGGAATAAACAGAGCAGCTCTCTCTCGGAGCTGCAGAGATGAGTCATGACAGGGAGGCGAAAGCGGCTCTGCATTTTCTCACAATTTCCGTGGCTGTGATTTCTCTCTCTCTCTCTCTCTCTCTCTCTCTCTCTTCCAGGCAGCCAAGCAGAGGTGCAGACAAACATGTCTGGCTCTCGCTTTGCATGTGAGTTGTGTGTTTCGTTCTTCTTCCAAAGCAATAGAAAGCTGAGACCTTCTTCATCTTTTGCAGGGCTGGTTTCTTTGCAACATGTATCTATTATTATTATTCTCATGATAATAATGGATGCCATGGATGCTTCAGCTGAGATTCCCGATTCCTGCAATGCAGGGCGTTGGACTTGATGACCACTGGGGTCCCTTCCATGATTTTAACGGTTTATATCCCACCCTCCAATATCCGAAGGGCCGTCCCATGGAAGATGGAGCAAGCTTGTTTTCTGCTGCTCCAGAAGGGAGGTTCCGAACCAATGGATTCAAATGACAAGGAGGGAATTTCCGACCAAACTTCACTAGCCACTGATGCCTCCATGGCTAGTTCTCTTTCAAATAAATAATAATAATAATAATAATAATAATAATAATAATAATAATAATTTATACCCCGCCCATCTGGCCGAATTTCCCCAGCCATTCTGGGCGGCTCCCAATCAAGTGTTAAAAACAATACAGCATTAAATATGAAAAACTTCCCTAAACAGGGCTGCCTTCAGTTGTCTTTTAAAAGTAAAATAGTTGTTTATTGCCTTGACATCTGGTGGGAGGACGTTCCACAGGTTGGGTGCCACTACCAAGAAGGCCCTCTGCCTGGTTCCCTGTAACCTCACTTCTCGCAAGGAGGGAACCACCAGAAGGCCCCCCGCGCTGGACCTTCTAAATCGACCAATTCATGGAGGAGGAGAAAGCTAATGATGGCTATGCTCTGCCTCCAAAGCAGTGCTTCTGAAGACCGGGTGCCGGAAACCACAGGAGAGGAGAGGCTCTTGTGTTCGAATCCTGCTTGCTGGGTTCCCACTTGTGCAACTGGTCAGCCCCTGTGAGAACAGGATGCTGGACTACTTGGGCCACCGGCCTGATCCAGCAGGCTCTTCTTAGGTTCTTAGGCTGGTTCTAGCAGTGAGAAAAACAAAGTAGAAACACACACACACACACACACACACACACACAGAGAGAGAGAGAGAGAGAGAGAGAGAGGTGCATCCATTACTCCCCTCCCTCCCTGGTCTCTGATGGATAGATAATTTATTACGGTCAGAGACCAGCTTATAAAACACACTTGGGGGTACAATCCCAGGAGGAAAACAAACATTTAAAACAATGTACAACAATAAATTTAAAATTTATAAACGCGAAAAGTGTATAAACACTTAAAACTTTAAGCCACCGCAGAGAGATGACCCAGAGTCAGCGATGGAACCAAGTTTGGGATTTTCTTAACGAACTTGTTTGGGTCAGGGGATGGTCTGCATCTACAGATCTGTACACAGAATCTGGCGACCATCCGGGTCATCTTATGATCTTTGCCTAACAGGAGGTCAAATTTTTGCTTTTCCAGGAGGTCAGCGAGCCTCACCAGCAGGGGATCCATGGTCTCACTACGTGCCTCTTCATAAAAGGGACATCTAAAGAACAAGTGCTCTGGGCTTCCTATCTCCCCCAATGAACAGGCACAAAGTCTCTGAGCATATGGGACTTTTTTAAAGGATGCTTCTGGGACCGGCGAGGGCAGAGCTGAGCTTCCGGCGAGTGTAAAAGCCCTTCTTGCATTTTTGGATACGAGGAAGAAGAGATATGCTGCCGGTGCGGCTAGATCTCTCTCGATTTCTCCAATTTTATAGCTGGGGCACCTTGAGCACTCCTGTTGTCTCTCGGTGTCTATGATTCTTTGCCTGACCGTAGCTTTTGCCTGGCCCAACCTCCCCGGTCTCTGCTCTGCACTTCAAGAAAATGTGTTGCCTCATTGCAGGCTATGACTCAGCCCTGCAAGGAGGGCTCCCCTGAATTCTAAGCACCCGCAGCCCACCCAACGCAGCAGCACCGTCTCAGACAGACGGCGCCTCAAAGGCAGAGTCCGCTTCATCAGGCCAGTACCCTGCCACCACCCCTGCAAGCCGCCCGGTCCTAACGATCTGGGCTGCTCATTAGTGTCTGCAGCTGCTTCTGTCGGCTTTCATTTAAAAACTCGGCAGCACACAGACGGGGGCAGGGGCAATGCCAAAGGGCAAGGCGGGAAGCAGTGGCGGATCTGAAGACCAGAGAGAGAGAGAGGGAGGGAGGGAGAGAGATGGTGCAGCAGAACGACTGAGGGGTGAGATGAAGCTGTTTGCATGGCCTTCAGTGAACCCCTTCCTCTCTGCAATCAATAATGCAGATAATGCGGCAGTGTGGTGTAGTGGTTAAGATTGGTAGTCTCGTAATCTGGGGAACCGGGTTCGCGTCTCCGCTCCTCCACATGCAGCTGCTGGGTGACCTTGGGCCAGTCACACTTCTCTGAAGTCTCTCAGCCCCACTCACCTCACAGAGTGTTTGTTGTGGGGGAGGAAGGGAAAGGAGATTGTGAGCCGCTTTGAGACTCCTTCGGGTAGTGATAAAGCGGGATATCAAATCCAAACTCTTCTTCTTCTTCTTTACAGGGTCGTCGTGCTCCTGCCTGAGATAAAAGCCAGAAAAAGAGAGGCAAATGGTGCAGCAGAGAGCAACCAAGAACAGGAGGAGTGAGATGAAACCCTCAGTTCGAATCTCCCCTTGGACTGTTTGCATGGCCTTCCCCTAAGGAAGTCAGACTCTCCTCCACCAGGGCCTTCTCAGTGATGGCTCCAACCTGGTGGAACGAGGAGACTAGGGCGTTTCAGGATTTAACCTCCTTCCGTCGGCCCTGTAAGACAGAGCTATTCCGCCTGGCCTTTAATTTGAATTCAGCCTGATCTTTTATTTCCCTTCTCTTCCCTCCCCCTCCCCTTTTATGAAGATCACCCGCTCTGAGACCCCACAGCTAATTCTCCCCTGGCCTCCTCGCTGGCCCAAGTAGGACTAATTCAGCCAGCTAGCCCTGGTGACTATCTAACTGATTTTTTAATTTTATTGTTATTCATGTTTTTATACTGTATTTTATGCTGCTTTTATAATTGTTTTAAAGTGTTTTAAATTTGTTGTTAGCTGCCCTGAGCCCTATTTGTGTACCGGGAAGGGTGGTGTATAAATAAAATTTATTATTATTATTATTATTATTATTATTATTATTAAAAACAAAAAAAAATCCTTCCAGTAGCACCTTAAAGACCAACTAAGTTAGTTCTTGGTATGAGCTTTCATGTGCATGCACACTTGTATCTGAAGTATCTGAAGTGTATCTGAAGAAGTGTGCATGCACACGAAAGCTCATACCAAGAACTAACTTAGTTGGTCTTTAAGGTGCTACTGGAAGGGGAAAAAAAATTGTTTTGACTATGGCAGACCAACACGGCTACCTATCTGTAACTATTATTATTATTATTATTATTATTATTATTATTATTATTATTCCTCTCTGCAATACGGATACTGCAACTGGGCCTCCTTTACAGGGTTGTTGTGCTCCTGAGATAAAAGCCTGCAAGGAGTCCTGTAGCATCTTAAAGGATTCAGGGCAGATAAAAGAAGTAATTTCTTTGTGCAGTGCAAGTTAAACTATGGACGTCGCACCTGAAAGAGGCACAGATGGTTACCAATGTGGATGGCTTTAGAAGCAGATTAGAGAAATTCATGGAGGAGAGGAATAGCAATGGCTACTAGCCAGGATGGCTCTGCTCTGCCTCCGCAACTGAAGGTAGTAAATGTTTCTGAATATTAGTTGCTGGAAACCAGATCCTGCTTGGAGGATTTCAGAGGGTTGGAAATGGTGTGGAACAGGGGTCAGCAAACTTTTTCAGCAAGGGGCTGGTCCACTGTCCCTCAGACCTTGTGGGGGGCCGGACTATATGGGGGGGGGGAATGAACGAATTCCTATGTCCCACAAATAACCCAGAGAAGCAATTTTAAATAAAAGCACACATTCTACTCATGTAAAAACATGCTGATTCCCAGACCATCCGCAGGCCGGATTTAGAAGGCGATTGGGCTGGATCCGGCCCCTGGGCCTTAGTTTGCCTACCCATGGTGTAGAACAAAAGGCAGTTGATGTGGAGAAAGAGAGATGTACATTTCCCCCTCTCCCACAATCCTACAGCTCCAGAATCATCCCGTGAAAGTGACCAGCAGGAGATTCACATTTGTGGCCCCAAAATGTTGCAGCGGCTTCAGAACTGGACTAGACGATGACGAATCTGTTTGAAGTTATCGGCTGGCAAAGCTAATGAACCTCCATGCTCAGAAACAGTCTACCTTGGAAAATGCATTGTCTGGAAGCAAAACCAAAAGAAAGCTACCACCTTTGTGTCCTGCTTGTTGGGCTTCCAGGGAACCTGGTGGGCCATTATGGGATGGAAGATGCTGAACGAAGTGGACCTTTGGTCTGATCCAAAGTGTGTGTGTGTGTGCGAGCGCGTGCCTTCTGCTGCAAACACATCCAACTGCAAAAATATAACAAATTACAAATATAACCAAAGTAGTCATAAACAACAAAGAAGCATCAAAAAGAACACAACCATATTGATACAATTTCCATATAAATCATAACGACATCTAAAATGAAGATACAAAAAAGTTACCATCAATAACAGGAACAACCCTCCCCATTGTGTCCAGTTCGGCCCTAAGAATATTGGTTGGCCCTAAGAATATGTGGAAATGTTGAAAATTGCTTTTACAAGAAGGATATGCCAATCCCTACCAAATATACAATATAGTATTCTCTAGGGTGGCAAATGATTTGTTCAAACAACAAGCCAAAAGGGTCACAGTAGAAGTTGTGGCCATGCACACCACTAGCAATGCTATAGCTGCAATCCCAATCCCAGTTTGAACCCTGGTCCCGCCTAGCTCCTGGTCCGACGCTCTAACCATTGTATGACACTGCCTCTCCCAGTGGGCTGGGTCTGCTAATCTCCTGCAGGGAGAGGCTCACTCTGGGGAACAATCACCTTTCCATTAGGAAGCAGACCAGCAATTGCCCTGAAAATCAATTTAATTATATTAAATAAGATACCCCTCCCTCCACGCCTTTTGTCCAGTGGCGGGTCTCGAACTCGCGGCCTTCTGGAGCGCGCCTTCCCTCCAGCCAATCGCAAGAGCCGCAGCCGCCGCAGCCGCCTCCTCGCTACCGGATAAAGGCCCGCCGCTCTCCTGCGCATGTCCGCCTACATTTCCCAACAGGCATTTCCGCCTACGAAGGCAGCTCTTTGTTGACGCAGGGGCGCGGAGGGGGGGGGCGCCCGCGTATCCACGGGAAACGTAGTCCTCCCTCGGCCGTGCTCGGCCGCCTTCAAAGGACCGCAGGACTACATCCCCCATGATCCCTTTTCACGCCGGCGCTCGTCCTCTCCTCTCAGCGCCGGCGCCCTGGGCTCGTCCGCCATCTTGGTTTCCAGGGTGACAGGACCGTGGTGGCGGGCAGTAGGCCGGCCCGACCCGGCGCGGGGCGGAGATGCTGGCCTGCCTGATGAGCAGGCCTCTGCCGCCGGGTCTGGCGCGGCTCTTCGGGGCGAGGGCGGGGCTCCCGCTGGCGGTGCGCGGGGCCTCGGCGACCTCCGCGGCGTCGGCCTCGTCGTCGCTGGCCGGGCGAGAGGAGCTGCAGTACCCAGGCGAGGCCGCTAGGGGCCGCCCGCAGCGCCAGGCGGCGGCAGAAGAGGAAGAAGAAGAAGAAGTGAGGCTGGCGAAGCTGCAGCGCCGCCGCGCGCCCTCCAGGGGGCGCTACGGGGACGAGGCGCTGTGGCCGCAGTGCAAGGCGCCGGCCGCCAGGGGGCAGGAGGCGCAGCAGCTGGGAAGATACCCCTGCGAGGCGGGCGCCGCCCTGGCGGCGGGCAAGAGGGCGGCAGCCGAAGGAGGCTGGCTGCCCAGGCTGCCCTGCCAGGAGGAGGAGCAGCAGCTGCCGTCCGGGGACGCTAGCGCCCGCCCGCTCCGCAGGGAGCCCAGCGGCCTGCGCCTCTGGCCCAACCCGGAGCGGGCCGGGCGCCACCGCAGCAAAGGGAACCGCGGCAACAGGCGCGGACCCAGGATCCCGTCCTTCGCCGCCACCGCCGTGGCAGCCGCCGGACTGGCATTCTGCTACAGCAAGGGCAACGTCTCCAAAGGTGACCGCAGGGCGACGCTCTCCGGCAGGAGGAACTCAAGTTGCTAGTCCTGTGCGAGAGACGGTGGGGAGGTTGATGAGGGATGCTGGGGCTTTGGGGTTTTGCTTGCTGTTGGGGAGACCAGGTCGTCTCGCCACCTGGGGCAAAGTGGAAGGAGGCTCGTCCACCGCCGCCTCACCCTCCGCTACTGCCCCCTCTCTTGTTGCTGCCGCCTGAGGCAGCCCAGGGAAGCCCCAGTGGGCTGAGGAAGGCCGGAGAGGAGTCAGAGGAGGCGGGTGACAAGCAGAGGAGGCAGTGAGTAGCTGGCTCCTCAGGGTGTGGATCTGCCGCTCCTCCCAGCTGAGTGCTGCCTGAGGCCAGGCGGGCCGGCCCTGCTTATTAGAAATAATAAACATTTTTTCTCCAAGGAGCTCAAGGCGGCATTGCATGGTTTCACCCACCACTTGTTTCAACCTCCGCAACAACCCTGTGAGGTAGGTTAGGCCGAGAGAGGCGGCGACCGGCCCTCCAGATCACACCTAGTGAGCTGCGTAGTGGCCAGTTGGGGGATTCGAACCCTGATCTCCAACACTAACCGCTACCCCACACTGGCTCCTCCTCTGGTGAGGTCCTTGCTTTTCCCATCATTATCCAGCCTAGAGAAAAGATCCGCCTGCCTTAATTCCTGTATGCGCTGGAGTGCTCTTAGAACCGTTGAAGCAAGGCTAATAAAAGGCAGTGTGCTTAGTGGTTAGAGGGTTGGGCTAGGACCTAGGAGAAACGCCCAGTAAGCCATGAAGCCCCCTGGGAGAGACCCCATCTCAGCCTAACCTGCCTTAAAGGGTTGTTGCAAGAAGAAAGCACAGAGGAGGAGAACCTGAGCTCCTTGGAGGGAAAGGTGGATATAAATGTAATAAACAAAGGATACAATAAGTAATAATTTAGAATTTTGGCGTCAGTGTTCTACATTCCTGTTAACCAGCCTGGTGCTCCTTCCCTTAGTTGTTTTGAACTACAACTTCCATTGGCCCAAACCAGCATATTTCCTAGGGGATTTGCCCATGCTCCTCTTCTCAATTCATTTGCCTGTTGGTGTCTCAGGACAATAATGAATTCTAAGAGGGGATTCTCCTTTTTCCTGTGAGCTTAGTTGTGCCTACAGGGTGTCCCCAGGCACACCCTAACATCACCCAAAAATGTGGCAAAAACTTGATATTTTCCGTGTCGTTTTTTAGCTTTGTATTTTTAAATCAAAGTTCAGTTGATGATCCATTAAAGAGGAGAGTTTTAGTTGCTTTCCGTTGCAACAGTAGTTACAGTAATGATTTTTGATAAAGTTCATGATTATTATTACCGAAACAAGTAGTCCTGCTTTACATTCTCGTCCTCAAAGTGCATTTTGAGGCTAGTTTTGCATGGTGTACTTACAGCATTACGGCCAGGAGGTGGCATATTTGAACCACCTGTTCCCAAAGTGGCAACCTTATGTCGCTTGAGGTTTGCAACCTTCCCCAGCTTGTTTTTGGACTACAAGTGTGCTGGCTGGGGCTGATGGGACTTGTAGTCCAGACCATCAAGAGCCCCAGGAAGACTGTTTCAAAAGACTCGTTCCTGGGCCTTTCTCACAGCAGGGATCAGCTTTTGTTTTGAGTGTCCAGCTGTGCATTAAAAGAGGTTTTGATCGTTGCTCCTTGCCTCGTAGCTTATTCACTGAAGTCTTATCTTCAGGGTCTTACCCTGGGAGTGTGGGGGCAACACCTAGAATCATAGGATTGTAGAGGAGGAAGGTACCCAAGGGTCATCTAGTCCAACCCCCTGCAACGCAGGAATTGCAGTTCAAGAATCCCTGATGGATGGCTACCCCACCTCTTTTGAGTAACCTCACATGAAGGAGAGGCCACCACCTCCCAAGGGAGTCCATTCCACCGTTGAACAGCTAGAAGATTCCTGCTAATGTTTAGTCCGAAACCCCTTTCTTGCCATTGGAATCTTTTGGTTTGGGTCTTACCTTCTGGAGCGGCAGGAAACAAACCAAACCTAATTAATCTTTTAAGGCCTTTCAAGTCAGTGACTGTCACTGCCTCCTGCAGGAGCAAGTTTAACTGCGTGAATTGCTCCAATTTAACCACTAGGTGCTCACAACCCTTGCTTTACCTTGGACAGAAAATTCCCCAGGGTTTGGGAAAGGCAACTGGCACCCAAAAATGTTGTGTGACTGCCTGGCTCAGGAGGCAGTGCTGTGGCTCTAAAACAGGTGTTTGTGCATTGATTTCTGTGGCTTATACCAGAGAGAAATTCTGTTCCATCTCAAAGAAATTGAAGTGGAGGGACTGCCTGGTCAAACACTTGATAGGTAACATCAATGTGGACCTGATAGTGGGGTTCTTGGGGGGTGGGTTGGTTCTTTTGGAATCAGCTTTGAGGGGTGGGAGGCAATAACTGAGCAGTTCCAAGTGGTCCCCCCAGAACCAAACCTGGCAGAAAGCAGGAAAATTCCTTTAAAAAGGGGGAGTGTCTTTTCTCTTCTTGCCTGTCCTTCTCACCACCTCCAGTTCACAGCAATTCCTCTCCTTTGCTTTTTCCAGAAGACTCTCTACTGGAAGCTGCACGGATCAACAACATTTCCGAAGTGGACAGGTGAGCCCCTGAATTCAGCCCTGCTGGTGCGAGGGGTGGCTGGGAGATGTCCGCTGGTGGCGTGCAGCCTTCTTGGGAGAAAACACCAGTGTGTGCAGTCTAAAAATTATATCTATATAACCTCACAAATTTTATATACTACTTGATTGTAAAAAAAACAAAACCCAACAGCAACCACTTCAAAGCAGTTTGCAAAGAGAATAAAACTGTAAAACTGTCAGTAAAGACTGCTCTTTAAAATATTCAAAAGAAAAAATCAGCCATAAACTAAAAAAAATTAAAAGCACACATCAACATGCCATGTTTTTGAGTAGGCTTGTCTAAACAAAAATGTTTTTAGCAGGCACCGAAAAGGGTACAGTGAAGGTCCCTGCAGGGAGTTCCAGATTGTGGGTGCTGCCACGCAACAGGTTGTGGAATGATGATTCTGCAGATATATTTTCTTGAGGCCAAGGGGTCGAGGTCCATTTGTAGATGTACTGATGGGCTTTCTCTAGGAGAAACTATGGAAGTTGCCCCGAGAGGGGGCAGTGATGGCCACCAACCCAGATAGCTTTAAAAAAGGACTAGGCAAGGAGAATAAGGCTATCAATGGCCACTAGCCAGGATGGCAGTGCTCTGCCTCTATGATCAGAGGCAGAAATGCTTCCGAAGACCAGTTGCTGGAAACACAGGAGGGGAAAATCCTCTTGTGCTCAGATCCTGCTTGCTGGTTTGCCACAGGCTTCTGTTTGGCCACTATGAGAACAGCCTGCTGGACTAGATGGGCCCCGTTTGGTCTGATGTAGCAGACTCTTCTTTTGTTCTTTTGTTTTAGAAGTGACACCTCTGCATCTGAATATTATTATTACTATTATTATTAAACATGCCTCAGAGCTTGATTTCCTACCTTGGACCCTCTTCCCCTCCAAAGGTGTTAGCAGTTGTTTGTGAGGGAGAGGCCCTCTGTACATGCTTAGGGGTGTTCCCTTCCCCACATTTCAGTTTTCCACACCCTCAGCAGCTGAGTGCCTTGTGCCCTCGTGCTGGGGTGTTCGATTCAAACTCTCCAAGCCATGACTGGAACTGGCAGAGTGGCATATTTGTGTGGTATATGCCCACCTTGCACAGTCTACTTCACCCTGTTCAGATGAGCCTTCATGCCCCCTGTATTGTCCAGGGTCTTCTACAGCCCAGCTACCAGGTCTCTCCCCCCGCCCTGCACCACATAACCTCCTCTCCTCTCTTCCTTGCGCCTGTCTCAGGAAATGGCTTCCTTGTGCCCAACGCAGCTGAGGTCTGGCCTACATCAGCGCTCCTGATGGGCAGCGAACTGGGCCCCTGGCAGTAATTGCAGGAAGCGGCCTGATTATCTTTGAGTCAGCCCAGGTCTCCGGGCCTCTTTCCCTCCCACCTCCTTGCTTCGGCTTCACGTTCCCCGCAGGCGATTCTGGAAATGCTTTCGGCCAGTTGTTCAAACCTTCGGATGGCATATAATTTGGGAAACGGGAAAGACCACAGCCGAGTGGTGGACCGTCTGCCTTGCCTGTCGAAGGTCCCAGGCTGGCACTGAGATGAGATGGTGCCAGCTTGGGTTTCAAATGCCTCCCCAGACCCCCTTGCTCCTGTGAGCTGGCCTGGGCTGGATGATGTGCTCTGGAAGTCACCACTGTGCCCTCGTGGGACACAGCATCCAGCCATCCCCTCTTGCACTCTGAAAATAGCGTGGGCTTGAGTTAGGCTAGCAGCAGGAGAACAGTAATGCTTTAATGTTACATGTCTAAGATATCCAGAAATTACTGTATTTTTCTGTGTATAAGACACCCCCATGTATAAGACACCCCCTACTTTTGGGGACCCCAAATTTAGAAAATGGGCACATGCACTGTCCGTGTATAAGACGCCCCAGATGTTTAACCTTATTTTAAAGTAAAAAACCCTAGTCTTATACATGGAACAATACGGTAATCTTCACCAACATTTGCAAAAGCTGGCATTGGCTCTCCCCGTGATACCATTCTGCCTGCCTTGTCCGCCTTCAAGGTCAGGGCTGTACATAGATGTCACACGCTAGAATATTCACCTTCACCTCTTTGAAGGGCTGTCACATGGAAGATGGACCATCTTGGCTGTGAGTCCTGGAGGACTTGCTCCCTGACTTGCAGGCCTATTTCTACTGGCCTGGGAGGCAGGGCCAGGACTGACTCCAGCTACAAAAGCTGAGGCTGCTGAACAGCGCTAGAGTGTTGGTTAGGGGTTTTCGTTGTTTTCTTGTTGATATTAATTTTTTGAATACTGTATTTTTAGATCTTACGATTTATGTGGAAATTGTTCAGTTTGGTTGTGTGCCTTTTGATGTGATTTACTTATTTATGACTACTGGTCTAAACCACAGAGCCCAGGGCTTGCCGATCAGAAGATCGGCAGTTCAGATCCCTGCGATGGGGTGAGCTCCCGTTGCTCGGTCCCTGTTCCTGCCAACCTAGCAGTTCGAAAGCACGTCAAAGTGCAAGTAGATAAAGAGGTACCGCTCTGGCAGGAAGGTGCGCTGCTCTGGTTCTCCAGAAGCGGCTTAGTCATGCTGGCGACATGACCCGGAAGCTGTACGCCGGCTCCCTTGGCCAATAAAGCGAGATGAGCATTGCAACCCCAGAATCGTCCGCGACTGGACCTGACGGTCAGGGGTCCCTTTACCTTTTACTTGTGTTATATTTGTAATTAAGTAAATATTTTTATTTTGTAAGCTGCCTTCAGCATAGTTTTAACTATGCAAAGGCTGCACACAATTAAAATGATGGTGATGATGCAAGCTTGTTTTCTGCTGCTCCAGGCGGGAGAACATGATTCAGATTGCAAGAAAGGAGATTCCTACTAAGCATTAGGACGAACTTTCTGAGGGCAAGAGCTGTTTGACGGCTCCCTCGGGAGCGCGTTGACTCTCCTTCCTTGCAGGTTTTTAAACAGAGGTTGGGAGGCCACCTGTCAGTGGTCCTTTATCTGCAATTCCTGCATTGAAGGGTGTTGGAATAGATGACCCCTGAGAGTCCCTTCCAACTATGCAATTCTAGGATTACTGGGCTTTCGTTTTTGGGATGAAAACAGTGGAGGCCAATGGGCTTATTAGACAGGCCATTTTTAGGAAGCTGGCCCTGTTTTTCCCCCTTGAGATCATTATGTTGCCTGTGTGTGTGTTTAGGGTGTGGGAAGGATCTCATTCTGTAAGTGTTGCAAACCTCGAAGGAGCTCGCAAAGAAGTCGAAAGTTTCCCTAAAGCCCCCCGGCTGTTAAACAGTAACATCTGGGGACGGCGGGTTGGGTGGGGGGAGAGGGAGAGAAGTGCTGTTTAACTGGCCTCCGCCGCTGCTGGGGACAGAAGCTTTTGTTGTGGCCAAAAGTTCAAGTTTCCAGCTTCCTCTTCCTCCACCTGTCAGGAGGGCCCGCCTTGCAGGCGCTGAGCACAAACTCAAACATGCCCTTTGGGCTCCCGGAGTCGCTCACCCAGAACTCCTGGGCTCGGAGGCCTGAATAGAAGCCCCATATGTTCAGCGCGGGAAGGGGGTGTGCAGAGAGGGGAGCCAAGTGCCTGTGCTGCAATAGGAGATGCCCAAAGCCAAAGGAATCACTGGATCAGCTGCCTTCTTTGCTCTGAAAGTGGAGGGCATCCTTCTTTTGCTCCCCCCAAAGAACAAATTGATCCTCCCTGAGATGCATCCCTTCTCTTTCTCTCCCCCCCCCCCCGATTAGTGGGGTGGTTTTTGTATCTTCCAAAGGGCCCCTGGCCCTCTGGAATGTCGGGGGGTTCTCACCATAAACAAGGTGGCATGAATTGGGCAGGCTCCTGAAGCTTGGATAAGGGATTGCAGCAGCGCTTCTGAATACTAGTTTCTGGAGACCCCACGGGAGAGGAGAGTTGCTCTTGTGTTCGAATCCTGCTTGTGGGTTTCACACAGGCATCCGGTTGTCCACTGTGAGAACAGGAGGTTAGGCTAGATGGGCCGTTGGCCTGATCCAGCAAGCTCTTCTTACATTCTTACGAGTTGCACCTTCCCAGCTTAACCTAGTCCAGGGAGGCAGGCAAACCAGCCTCTCTCTTCCATGGACTGCATGGTAACATTCTCAGGTGGGGATGTTTGCACTTCCGTCGGATGAGGTTGTCTTTCAGAGGCTAGTGATGATAATAGCATTTATAGAATGCCATAGACTATCCGACTAATTTTGCACAGTGTCCTGTCATAACTATTACAATAGTTTGTGGAATGCTCTCCCCGGGGAGGTTCCTCTGGCACCATCATTATATGTCTTTAGGTGCCAGGTGAAAACATTCCTCTTCAAACAGGCCTTTGCCTGATGATGAGCCACTGCCCTTGTAAATGCTGGCTTCTGGGGCTGATGGGAACTGGATGGTTCCCAGGTCTTTGAGCCGTGCTCTCCTGGGCTCACTTTCTGCACATGAAATTTCAAGTTTTCAACTCGTTCTGTAAATTTGCAATGCTCGTATTTGTGTGACAGGAGACACTGATGAGATTTACCGTAATCTTCCACTTTGCAAATTCCTGGCTGAACCTTGTGCTGCTACTCTGTGAAAATGCACCTCTAGGTGTCTGTGGATGAGCAGCTGTTTGGGAGCCATTCAGCCGAGTGCCTCAGGTGTTATTTGGTTAAAATGCGGGTAAACATCCTTAAAGATTGACCAGAGAATTTTATTTAATTAACAATAAAATACCCCTGCTGGTAAATACATTTGGTTGTCTAGGAGCTGAGCAGTGGTCGTCGCTCTATTGATTTGTTGTGATTAAATCAGGCTGGGAATATATTAATGATGATCACGAGTGCCCCGAACATAAAGTTCAGCCATTTCACAAAGCTGCTAAGTTGCTCAGCACCAATGTGCTGATTTTAAAAAATGCCCCTAATTGAAATGTCGATGCAGGCTGTGCTCCTCGACGGCGCTGTGGTCATCCTGCATTCTGACTTTCTCAGTTCATCATTCTAGAGGGCCTGAAGCAACTTGTGTCCTGTTCCCGAACACAGGCTCTTGGTTGATGACCGTAATCAATGATGGTTTTGTGGCCTCATCTTGCTGTGCGCAAGTGGCAAAGGTTGTTGGAAAACAAGCCTCCTAGGGAGAGACTGGCAACTCTCCCAGACTCCCGGCTTGCTTACCGGTGATCTTCCCTGGCTGCAGTCCCCGCAAGTCCAGGATAGATCTCGATAGGCGACATTTCCCAGCGCGGAAAATGCACACCCGCTCCCTCCTTGCATACCAGCAAGAAAAGGAGATAGTCAGAAAATCTTCTACATTCTGTTTATTTCTGACTTTACAGCACTACAGAAAAACATGTCCGAACAGTTCAGTGTTCAGCAAGCAAGTGGCAAAGACTTCCTTTACATACGCAACAGGAAGGTGTCATATTACACAGAGAGCAAATTCCGGTGAATCACCCTGTGAACTGACTGTAACAATCTTTCCCACAGTCAGCCCCATCATATGATGTAAACACCAAACTGCCAGTTTGCAGCTGCGTTGCTTTCATATCTGTAACAAAAGTCACTCTGGAGCACCTCCCATGACCCAGAACAGGCACAGTCCTTATGATGCCCCATCCAGACGTTGTGTTCCAGCTCTCATCAGCCCCAGAGAGCATAGCTAATGGTCAGGGATGGTGGAAGTGGTAGCTTAGCAATTTTTGAGGGAATTGGGTTATGTTTCGCCTGGAGAAGAGAAGACTCTGAGGTGATATGAGGGCCATCTTTAGATATCTGAAAGGCTGTCACATGGAAGAAGAGGCAAGCTTGTTTTCTGCTGTTCCAGAGGGTAGGACCCAAACTAACAGATTCAAATTACGAGAAAGGAGATTCCGACTAAATACTTGGAAGAACTTTCTGATAACATGAGGTCTTTGACAGTGGAATGAACTACCTCAAAAGTTGGTGGACGCTCCTTCCTTGGAGGTTTTTAAACAGAGGTAGGATGGCCGTCTGTCGGGGATTCTTTGGCTGTGATTCCCTTGGGGTCCATTCCAACTCTGTGTTTCTTTAATATCTGGAGGGCCACAGATTAACCGCTTCTGCTGTAAGAGCAGTGAGCAATCATCCAGCTGCTTTTTGGGAATTGCTTTGCTGTGACTCATCTTGTCCTTTTAAAAATGGTGTTACCTGGTCTGCCTCCTTGTCCTTCTGTGGAACATGCTTATCCTTCCTGTTCAAGGCAGACACTGGGCCCTGCCACTTCTGGAGTGGGGTATTTTCTTTTTCCTTTTCATGGCTCAGCTTTGAGCCTTCAGAGCTTTGAGTTCTGCCTTCTGGCTCATAATCTTCCCCTAGTGCTAAGACCAGCTGGGAGGCATCCTGCCCTGCAAGAGCATTGCAAGGTGAGACCTCACAGCTGTGGCAGCTCCTGCTCCCGGGACTCTCTGCTGGAGGCTCCTCTTGCTCTCTGCTTTCAGCATCAGGTCGTCATAACACCTTTCCAATTTTAAGGAGGCTTCTGGAGAGAGAGAGCAAAGATGACTGCTGGTCATCTTGGGCTCAATTCGTTTGGGATTTATACCTGGCTTCATTGTGTTTTTGCATTTTGGTTGGATTTTATCCATTAGCTGGTTAGAAGTGCAACTGATAAGCGCAATCGACGTACAATTCAAATAGTTTAAAACACAACAACTGCATCCCTTGGCTTGTCGAGGATCTACGTTTACCACTTGTCAGGGCCCAGAGGCAGGTGCTGTGGTCCAGCGGAAGCAGAGTGTTGAATCTCAAAGGCAGTAACTGTCAATCTGATAAAGGCAGAGGCAGGAAAAATCATCATCTGGTGCAGGCAAGCTGGCGGTCTGGTTTCCAGCAGGCAGCTGCCTGAGAGAAAGCTGTCTCCATAGCACCTACTTTGACTGACAGATTGCTGAGACCGAGGAGTCAAACCAGAGGCAAGGTTAAATAAGGCCGGTCTTGCCCCTATTGCTACTCCAGGCACCTGGTCCAGTTGAGCTGATGAGCTGCAGTACCGCACTCTGGCCATTATTTAGGGGGGCACTGCAGAGTAGGAGGGGTCAGGCCAACAGCTCCCTTTCCCTGAGAGCTGCCCCTCCCCCCAATTGCCCCAGGAAGGAAGGTCCCTGCATCTTGCTACCAGCCACTCTGGTTTGAGTCCCCTGGCATCTTCTGCCAAGGGCTCCTTGGTGACCTTCTTTGAGTCAGTGCCCCATTCTTTGAGTCGGTGCATTTGAGCCAGGAAAGGTGTCCTGTTTGCCTACCACCAAGAGGTGGGGAAATTGGGGAGAGGAACAGATCAATAAATCCTCAGACTTTTGTCATGCCAAAATTTTGTGAGCTGAGAAGAGAAAAATGGAGGGTTGGCTTCTTTGATGATGTTCAAAGAAGGGAAGAGAGAAAAAGAAGCTTTCTGTGAGTGGTTGGACAGGCAATACAGTGGTACCTCGGGTTAAGTACTTAATTCGTTCCGGAGGTCCATTCTTAACCTGAAACTGTTCTTAACCTGAAGCACCACTTTAGCTAATGGGGCCTCCTGCTGCTGCTGTGCCGCCGGAACACGATTTCTGTTCTCATCCTGAAGCAAAGTTCTTAACCCGAGGTACTATTTCTGGGTTAGCGGAGTCTGTAACCTGAAGTGGATGTAACCTGAGGTACCACTGTACTGTCAAGGTATATTCTCTCCCCATTTGATATATTGAAGGCTCCTGTTTATAAGAGTAAGGAAGTAGTTTGTTTTTACAATTTTATCCCTCTGATTTATATATCGCGATGCAATTATTTGGTTTCATTTTGCTTACATCTGTTTTAATGGTAGCTAATAGAATAGATGTTGTTTTTAAAAAGCAGAGTGCTTTTGCGTCTGCATGTGTGTGTATAAACCTTGAAAGCCTCGTAAACATGAACAATGATGTGAAACTCAAGTGCCTCTTCTTGCATTGAGCATTGTTTAATCTTTTGTAGCCAAGGCCGGCCCAAAACATTTTGCTGCCTGAGGCAAAGCAGCAAATCTCCCTCCTTCTCCATCTATGTGGAAGTACAACATAGCCATTGTGGCTCGTGTTCACAATGGAGCCTTATATGGCTAATCATATTCTGAAGCCAAGTTGGCGGCCATCTCTGCGTCGGGGGGGGGGGAAATTCCGTCGCTTAACTCAGCACTGTACAAAGAAGTGAATTTTTTCTATCCTGAATCTTCAAATACTCAGCTTCATTGGACATCCGGGAGATCTAGTATTCTGAGAGAGGGAGGAAAGTGTTTCTCAACACTGTGCATAATTACCGTATTTTTCGCACCATAGGACGCACTTTTTCCCCTCCAAAAATGAAGGGGAAATGTGTGTGCGTCCTATGGTGCGAATGCAGGCTTTCGCTGAAGCCTGGAGAGTGAGAGGGGTCGGTGCGCACCGACCCCTCACGCTCTCCAGGCTTCGCACACCTCTC